>VNJZ01007640.1:0-128745 GCA_008042795.1 Drosophila asahinai | reverse complement strand
TCGGGGGTCAGCTTGAGCATGGCGCGGTCATACACCGGGGCGCGGCGCTGGCGGATCTGGGTTTCCCGCTTGGACGCGAGTTCATACTCGCTTTCAAAACAGGGGTAGAGGCGGCCAGAGGCCTTCAGCTTTTTGATGGCCTGCGCGTAGCGGTCCAGCCGGTCCGTCTGGCGGAAGGTTTCGTCCCACGTAATGCCCATCCATGTCAGATCAGTCTGGATGGCTTCCACATGGCTCTCGCGGGAGCGTTCTGTGTCCGTATCATCAATACGCAACTGAAAGCTGCCGCCGTTGCGTTGGGCAAACAGGGCATTGGCAAGAGCAAGACGGGCATTGCCAACATGCAGCATGCCGGTGGGGCTGGGCGCAAAACGAAGCTTCATAGGGTCTCTATGCCGTGGGCAGAGGGGAAATACCAGCCTCCGCCGGAGTGGAAGACAGGATTAGTGAAAAGAGGGCTCTTCCGGCTCATCCGTGGCACCGGGCAGGTCCTCCTCCGCATCCTCATCTTCCACCAGACGGCGGGGGTCCAGAGCGCGCCAGTCCCGTTCCATGGGGGTGGCGCGGGTGGCGGCAAAATCATCCAGTTCATTCGCGGAGTGCCAGCCACTTTCGCCTGCGTCGATCACCAGCGCGTCTTCCCCAAAGCTCATCCATGCCGTCAGCACGTCCTTGGCGGAGGAGCCGGGCATGCGGCAGCGTTCCACACTGTCCCGCACATAGGTGCGGGCAAAGGCGTTGGCGTGGGCAAGGTCATGAAACCCGCCGACTTCTTCAGAAATATTATCTTCCGCACCGCCGGACAGATCCATAATGCGCACGCGCCAGGTTTTATCCTCGGGAGGAGAGGTTTCCGTCATACCTCTTTGCCTTTCTGTGTTTTCTGTGCGGACGGGAGCAGAAACTCACGTCCGATTTTTACGCGTTCCACGCCGTTGTAGGAGACAATATCGGCTGTGGCGTATGTTTCGTTCCATCGGTCCGGGATAAAAGAGCCGGTGCCAACAATGTCAATCGGCGCACGAGCATCGGCCATACAGGCGCATTTGGTGACGCCAAAACCGGACGAGGCGATGATTTTCACCTGCGGGAAACCGGCCTCATTCAGCGCATCCCGCATCCGCCAGACCGCTGCGGCGGAAACGCCGGTGCCAATCAGATAGCGCAGTTCTGAATCCGAGCGGTAGCGGCGTAACGACTCCGGTGCGTGCCGGTCGAGCACGGCGTAAGAGAGTTGCGGGTTCAGCCCTTCCAGAAAGCGGCCGCCATGGGTGTCCAGCCGGACGGCCAGACGGCCTTCCGCCGCAAGGTGCGGAAAGCGGCGGCAAACGGCCAGAGCATCCGTAATTTCCTGCCCGAAATAATCCACAAGCACGACCAGTGTCGCCTCTGGATACATCTCATGGAACATTTCGGCAGCCCGCACGGTTGAGCCTGCATAGCCAATCAGCGCATGTGGCATGGTGCCTGCGCCATCCTGCGTGCCGAAAAAGGGGGCTACGGCATCATTCGCGGTGCCGACAAAACCGATAGCACCGTCGCGCTGTGCGGTACGTCCGCCAACAGAGGCGGCGTAGGCCATCAGTTCCTGCATTTCAAAGCCCGCACAGTGGCGGGCATCCATCGCCAGAAACCGCGTCTGGGGCAGGGAGATGGCAATCTGATAGGCACGGTGCGCCGCAACACAGGGGCTGCCGAGCTTTTGCAGCAGCAGCGTTTCCAGATCCGCCAGATGGGTGAAGGAGCCGGTGATGTACATCAGCGGTTCACCCGCGCCGACCCAGTCCCCTTCCGGATGAACCAGATCAACCGAATAGGGGCTGTTGCGTTCGGCCATGACGTTTTTCAGCCATTCCAGCATCAGCCCCGGTGCGGAAATAACCGGACGCCGGATGAAGAAGGCATATGTCACCTGCGCATCGCCAAAATGGGAGACAATTTCCCGCGTGCGATTGAAGTAGGAATCCGTCCGCGCATGAATGGTGGCGTCAGCCAGCGGGGCCGATGTGTAGGCGTTCGTCAGGCCGGGCGCATCCGTGCCTTTGGGGGAATGCGTCATGCTCTCAGCGCTCCGTTCCGGTTTTAGGTGCACGGATCATGGTCTCTCCGGAGGGTGCGGTAAAGACACCCCCCGGTTCTGTGATGAAGAGACCCGTCAGGCAGCGCTCAGCGTTTGCCCGTCAGTTCCTCAGCCAGCAGAAACGCGATTTCCAGAGACTGTTCCGCATTCAGGCGCGGGTCACAGAAGGTTTCGTACCGGCTGCCCAGATCATCTTCCGTCAGGCAGTTGGCACCGCCGACGCATTCCGTCACGTTCTGGCCTGTCATTTCCAGATGCACGCCGCCTGCATGGACGCCCTCGGCTTTACTGACATCAAAGAAGCCCTTGATTTCTTTCATGATGGCATCAAAGGAGCGCGTCTTCACCTTGTGAGAGGTGGAGATGGTGTTGCCGTGCATCGGGTCTGTCAGCCAGGTTACGGTGCGGCCCGTGCCTTTGACGGCCCGCATAAGCTGCGGAAGGTGGTTGCCCAGCTTTTCCGCCCCCATGCGGGAGATAAGGGTAATGCGCCCGGCTTCATCCTGCGGGTTCAGGATTTCCAGAAGCTGCTCCAGATCCTCAATAGAGGTCGTGGGGCCAACCTTGATGCCGATGGGGTTGCGCACACCGCGCAGGAACTCCACATGCGCGCCGTCCGGCTGGCGGGTGCGGTCCCCGATCCACACAAAATGCGCAGAGCAGTCATACCATTCGCCCGAGGTGGAATCGATGCGGGTCAGAGCCTGCTCATACGGCAGCAGCAGGGCCTCATGAGAGGTATAGAACTCTGTCTCATCCACCTGCGGGGCGGAGGCGGCGTCAATCCCGCAGGCCTGCATGAAGGAGAGCGTCTCGCCAATCCGTTCGGCCATTACGCGGTAGCGGTCGGCCAGTGGTGAGCGTTCCACAAAGCCCAGATTCCAGCGATGCACTTCATGCAGGTTGGCATAGCCCCCGCGGGAGAAGGCGCGCAGCAGGTTCTGGATACCAGTGGACTGGAAATAGCCGGTTTCCATCCGCAGCGGGTCCGGGATGCGGGCTTCTTCCGTGAATTCCGGCCCGTTGATGATATCGCCGCGGTAGGACGGAAGCGTTACATCGCCCTGCGTTTCCGTATCGGAAGACCGTGGCTTGGCGAACTGCCCGGCCATACGGCCCAGTTTGATCACCGGAACTTTTGCGCCAAAGGTCAGCACAACCGCCATTTGCAGCAGGACACGGAATGTGTCGCGCACAACGTCGGCTTTGAATTCCCCAAAGCTTTCCGCGCAGGCACCGCCCTGCAGAACAAAGGCTTCCCCTTTGGCGGCTTTGGCAAGCTGCGCGCGCAGGCGGCGCACTTCACCGGCAAAAACCAGCGGCGGGTAGGAACTCAGGCGGCCTTCAACCGCTTTAAGAGTCTCCTGATCCGGATAGGTGGGCATCTGCCGGACCGGAAACGACCGCCAGCTATCCGGCATCCAGGCTTTAGACGTCGGGTGGGGCTGGTTGAGCGAGGCACTCATAGGTCGATCCTGTCTGTTCATTCTTGAATAAAAGGGAAGGCCGGATGGAAAAAGAAAGGCCCTTACACGCTCAGTGAGCGTGAGGGCGTGACTTTATGTCTAAAACCGCCGCAATACGCAAATTTTGTTAGGGTTAAATGGTGCTGTTCTTTAATGACTGCAATACGCATTGCGCATGAGGAATGGCCCCCGTGTTGCTGGGGTATGGCTGCCGCAAAGGGGCGTGGGGTTCTCGGTTTCCCTCTGTTTCCAGCAGGATAGCCGGTGAGGCGGTCTACAGGATCGGCGGACTGTTTCGTGATGAAAGCTGATTGGATTTTTTCGTGGGTTGGTGCGATACTGGCTGCTTGTCGCCCGCGCCAGATCTCTGAGTGCAGGTTAGGGTTCATTTTTTTTCGCGGGGTGACGCGCAATGGCGCAGCTGCGTAAACCGTCTTTACTTCTGCTCACCGGGCTTTGCCTTGGGTTCAGTCTGGCTACGGGGTTGTCCGCTGCCTATGCTGACCCGGCTCTGACGCCTGATGACAATATTTCCTTCGGAGACGATGCCTCTTCCCAGTCCGGCCAGAAATCGGCTGAAAAGAAGACTGTGCATGGTCATCGTAGCCTCCCGCCGGGCTATCAGGATGCGCCGTCCATGGAATTCAACCACGGTGCGGACCCGGACCATCTGGCAAAAGTGCATCGTGATGCCGTGACCGGCTCTGACCTGTCCCGTTATGGCTCTGCCTATGAAAGCAGCGGCCCGTATGGCTCCGGCCAGATGGGTGACGCAACCGGGAACGGCTGGGTTACACCGCGCTGACGTGACCCGAGGGTTTGAAGCCTGCCTGTGCGGAAAATTGTGCAGGCGGGGCTTCTAGTCCTCCACCACGCTGACAGTGGCTTGCCCGCTGGTTAAATCCTGAATGCGATGTGTGATGCTCTCCTGCTGTTCAACGGGCAGGCTCAGCACAATCAAGGCCCCTGTGCTGTCAAACTCCGGCGGCGCGCTTTCTATCCCCGTCCATTCCTGCAGTCTTGCCTGCATGAGAGCCAGCAGTGAAAACGGGCAGTGGAAACTGAGCCGGATGCGCTCAATCAGCTCTTCCTTCGGGGCTTCCCGCAAACACTCCGCCGCTGTGCCGCCATAGGCACGCACCAGCCCGCCCGCGCCGAGCTTGATTCCGCCAAACCAGCGGGTGACGACGATGGCGACGAGGTCCAGCTTCTGTGCGGTAATCATCTGTAAAATAGGGCGTCCGGCTGTGCCGGAGGGCTCTCCCGCGTCATGGCAGCGGCAGTGCGGCCCCACCTGCCATGCCCAGCAATGGTGCGTGGCATCCGGCTCTGCGGCCATAATACCGGCAATAAAGGCGTCGGCTTCCTCACTGCTCTGCACGGGCGCGGCACGGGCCACAAACCGGCTTTTTTTGATATCCCGTTCCAGCGTGAACGGCCCGGTCAGTGTTTCCGTCATGGCGCGCATGATAAAGGGCCGCCCGGAGGACCGACAAGGTCTTTGCGGGTGAAAAAACAAAGCCTTGTGGGCAAGGGGCTGGCTGTGCGCATGATGCATGAACGATAGGTGCTGGCAGGCGTTGTCTGTTTTGTTCCGCTCTCGCATCCTCAAGGCCGCCTGATGGGGGATGGATGCGTGCCACATGAGTGGAAATGAACAGGCCAGACCTGCCGGAACAGGGCTGAAACGGAGAGATATCTGTATGGACGAGTCCGTAACGCGCGCGATTAACGCCATGAAGCGCTCTGAGTTTATAGCGACATTCGGGTCTGTTTTCAGGGAAGCGCCCTGGGCTGCGGAAGAGGCTTATGAATGTCGGCCTTTTGCGGATATCTCCGCGCTGAAAAGCACCCTGATGGCTATGGTGCGTGGCGCACCGCAGGAAGCCCGTCTGCGGGTTCTGCGAGCTTATCCGGGGCTGGAAACCCTGCTGGCCGTGGCCTCCCCGCGGGAGCGGATTATGTCAGGCACGACGGCTCCCGCCGGGCTGGACCAGCTCTCACCGGAAGAATTCGCGCAGTTCCGGTCCCTCAATAAATCCTACAATGAGCGGTTTGATATGCCATTCCTGCTCTATGCAGAGGGTAATACGGCAGCGGGCGTCATGAAGCTTCTGGAGCAGCGGCTACGGCACGAGCCGGAAGTGGAAGAGGCCATCGCCTTCCGGGAAGTAGGGCGTTTTGCAGACCCGGCCTTTGAGGCTATTTTTCAGAAGCTCGCCACCAGAAATGGTGACTGATTCGCAAGGCTGTGCTGTGAGCGGCGGAGAACAGCCCTCCTGCATTGCGCCCGGTGGTAAAAACGGGCAAAGATCAGGGCGTTAAAGGCTGTTTGAACGCGGGAGGTCAACGCGCTATGGCACAGTGGTTCCGTAAAGGGTGTGTTCTGTTTGCTGGTCTGTGGGCTGTTGCTCTGCCTGTTCTGACGGTCTCTCCCGCTCTGGCGGACGATGATGACGGAGAGGGCGGCGAGGAAGGCCACAAAGGCCCGGATATGCACCATCTTGCGGCTAAACCCCCGCTGCCGCGTGCCCACAAGGATTTCAGCAAATTCCGCTATCGTCCTGCCGGGGATAAAGTGCAGGAGCAGGCTGACGCCAACCGTCTGCTGTTCTGGACACAGGATGGCAAGCCCGATGGCTATGCTGAACGCCGTGGCAGCAGCATTATCTATTATAATGCACAGGGGCAGGCCATTCGCGTCCAGCGGCTTGAAGCCTCGGAACTGGAAGACTGAGCCTTCTGGTTTCCTTACAAAAAAAGCCCCGTTGACCGGGGCTTTTTTACGTCTGCGCACAGGAGGCGGGGTTTATTGCGGCGCTATCAGATCCAGAATGGAGGCTGATGTTTCCTCAATAGAGCGTCGGGTCACGTCAATAACCGGCCAGTTGTGGTGGCGGCACAGGCGGCGGGCCCAGCGCAGTTCTTCCTGCACTTTTTCAAGGTCAATATAGGCGTAGTCTGCTGAAGGATCGGCATGGCGGCTGTTTGGCATCATCTGGGAAAGACGAGTCCGCCGGATTTCAATCAGGGTCTGCGGGTCAATCGTCAGCCCGATCACCGGGCGTTTCAGGGTGAACAGGGAAGGGGGCGGTTCAATCCCCATTACAAGCGGGACGTTGGCCGCTTTAATGCCGCGGTTGGCAAGATAAAAACAGGTTGGCGTTTTGGACACACGGGAAACCCCGACCAGAACGAGGTCCGCCTCGTTCAGATCATCCGTTTCCTGTCCATCGTCATGAGCCAGCACGTAATGCATGGCCTCAATCCGCTGATAATAGTTTTCATCCATGATATACTGGCCGCCGGGGTGACGTGTGGCGGTCTCACCTGTTTCTTCGGAGAGAAACGTCACAGCATTATCCAGCACATCCAGCAGGCGCACCTGAAGGCTCACACATCCTGCTTCCATATCGGCCTGCAAAGCCGGGTCCGTCAGGGATGACATGACAGGCCCGCGGTCCAGCGCAATATGGCGCAGAACGCGGCGGAGTTGCAGGCGCGAGCGGATCAGATTCCAGTGGCGCAGTCTGACATCGGTATTGGGGAACTGGGCAATACAGGCCCGTGCGACGGCATCCAGTGTCTGGCCAGTGGCTTCAGAAACAAGATGCAGAGTAATGGTGTTTTGCTGCATGGCTGGTCACTCAGGGTCATGGCCGCCCCGAAACAGGGGCGGCCACGCTTTTCTTCAGGCTTTTACCGCTTTGCGTGCAGCCAGAGCAGCCTGTGCGCTTGCCAGCCGTGCAACAGGCACACGGAAGGGGGAGCAGGAGACGTAATCAAGCCCGACAGATTCAAAGAACGTGATGGAGAGCGGGTCCCCGCCATGTTCACCACAGATGCCCAGCTTGATATCCGGTTTGGTAGCCCGGCCCTTTTCAACGCCCATCCGCACCAGAGCGCCAACGCCTTCCTGATCAATGGAGATGAAGGGGTCCTGCGGCAGCAGGCCTTTTTCCACATAGTCAGGCAGGAAGGACCCGGCATCATCACGGGAGAGGCCGAGCGTGGTCTGAGTAAGGTCGTTCGTGCCGAAGGAGAAGAAGTCAGCACTTTCCGCAATCTTATCGGCCGTGATGGCTGCGCGCGGCAGTTCGATCATGGTGCCGATGCGGTATTCCAGAGTGGCGTTCTGTTCTTTCAGAACATCCGCAATCACGGCCTCACTGGCTTTACGCACCAGATCCAGCTCGGCTTTGGTGCCAACCAGCGGGATCATGATTTCCGGGATCACAGCCTTGCCGGTTTCCTTGGAAATGGCGAGGGCGGCTTCCGTAATGGCGCGCACCTGCATGGCGTAGATTTCCGGGTAGCTGATCCCCAGACGGCAGCCACGGTGGCCGAGCATCGGGTTGGCTTCAGAAAGAGCTGAGCGACGCGCGCGCAGTGCTTCCACATCCTGACCCAGTGCCTTGGCCACTTCCTTCAGTTCAGCTTCCCCGTGCGGCAGGAACTCGTGCAGCGGCGGGTCAAGCAGACGGATGGTAACGGGCAGCCCCGCCATAATGCGGAACAGGGCCGCAAAATCATCACGCTGGAACGGCAGCAGAGCGCCGATGGCTCTGGCGCGCGCGCCTTTTTCTTCCGTCATGATCATCTGGCGGATATGGCCGATGCGGTCCGGGCCAAAGAACATGTGTTCCGTGCGGCACAGGCCAATGCCTTCCGCGCCAAACCGGCGGGCGGTTTCAGCATCTTCCGGTGTTTCCGCGTTGGCGCGGACGCCAAGGCGACGCACGGAGTCCGCCCAGCCCATCAGGGTGGAGAAGTCACCCGACAGCGTGGGCGGAATGGTCGGCACGCGGCCGAGATAGACGGCACCCGTGCCACCATCCAGCGTCAGCCAGTCACCCGCTTTCAGCGTGTGGCCGTTCACGGTCATGGTCTGGGCTTTGTAGTCCACCATGATGCTGCCGGCACCGGCAACGCAGACACGCCCCATGCCACGCGCCACAACGGCGGCGTGAGATGTCATGCCGCCACGGGTGGTCAGCACGCCACGGGCAGCGTGCATGCCATGCACGTCTTCCGGAGAGGTTTCGATACGGACCAGAATGACGTCTTCGCCCTTGCTGGCGCGGTCTTCCACATCTTCCGCAGAGAACGCAATCACGCCGGTTGCAGCACCCGGAGAGGCGGGGAGCCCACGGGCAAGCTGCTTGCGCTCAGCTTTGGGGTCCAGAATCGGGTGGAGAAGCTGGTCAAGAGATGCAGGCGGAACGCGGGCAATTGCTTCTTCTTTTGTGATCAGCCCTTCCTGCGCCATGTCAATGGCGATGCGCAGGGCAGCGGCAGCCGTGCGCTTACCAGACCGGGTCTGGAGCAGGTAGAGCGTGTTGCTCTGCACGGTGAATTCAATGTCCTGCATATCCTTGTAGTGGCGTTCCAGCAGGTCACGCACCTTGAGCATTTCCTGATAGGCTTCCGGCAGAGCCTTTTCCATCGGGTTCTGGTCAGGCGTTGCGCGCTCGGCCGCCATGGGCTGCGGCGTGCGGATACCGGCCACCACGTCTTCACCCTGCGCGTTGATCAGATATTCACCATAGAACACGTTTTCACCCGTGGACGGGTCACGCGTGAAGCAGACGCCGGTAGCGCAATCCTGCCCCATATTGCCGAACACCATGGACTGTACGTTCACAGCCGTGCCCCAGCTTGCCGGAATATCATGCAGCTTGCGGTAGGTGTTGGCGCGCGGGTTCATCCAGGAGCCGAACACGGCCCCGATGGCACCCCAGAGCTGGTCCTGCGGGTCTTCGGGGAAGGCTGTGCCGGTTTCATTCAGCACGATGTCCTTGTAGCCTTTAAGGACAACTTTCCATTCTTCGGCTGTCAGCTCGGTATCATCATCTTTGCTGAGTTCACGCTTGGTCTGTTCCAGCAGATCTTCAAAGCGATGATGAGAGACGCCGAGCACCACGGAGCCGTACATCTGGATAAAGCGGCGGTAGCTGTCCCATGCGAAGCGCGGGTCACCGGAGGAGCGGGCAAGTCCTTCAACCGTCTGATCATTCAGGCCGAGGTTCAGCACCGTATCCATCATGCCGGGCATGGACACGCGCGCACCGGAGCGCACGGAAACCAGCAGCGGGGCGTCCGCATCGCCAAAACGCAGGTTCATCGCCTTTTCCACGCGGGCCATCGCTTCGTTAAGCTGGTCCTTGAGGTCAGACGGATATTTGCGGCCGTTTTCGTAAAAGGCGGAGCAGACTTCAGTGGTGATGGTAAATCCGGGCGGCACTGGCAGGCCGATATTAGACATTTCGGCCAGGTTTGCGCCTTTGCCGCCGAGGAGATTGCGCATTCCGGCGTTGCCGTCGTTCTGGCCTGCGCCGAAACTGTAGATCCACTTGGTCATGTTGCCGTTCACTTTATTGTTGCGAACGCAGAGGCCTCATTTGCCCGCACGAGGGGGAAAACAACGAGGAAACAGGCTGGTCTGCGAACGAAATTTTATTTTTATTCTGGACGACGAATTCCACCCCTTCGCTGCCCGGTAGCATGGCGCAGATTTCTGGTCCGGGCAACGACTCTTTTTGCGTTATCAGGCAGAAAAATCAGGTCCCTCACCTGCGCAAAAAGCATTCCAGCCAGCCTCATCCAAAGTGGCAATTTTAAGGTCTTCGGCCTTCTTGGCTTTTGATCCCGCTTTTTCTCCCAGAATGACCAGATCGGTCTTTTTGGAGACGGAATCAGACACTTTTGCCCCCATGCGTTCAGCCATGGCGCGAGCTTCCTGCCGGGTGAGGGTGTGCAGGGTGCCGGTAAAGACAACCGTCTTGCCTGCCAGCGCTCCGCCGGACACGGCCTCTTCATCCGTGATGGTCAGGGAGGCGCGCAGGTCAGCAAGGGTTGCGAGATTGTGATCTTCCTGCATGAAGGCCACCAGATCTTCCGCAATCACGCTGCCAATGCCGGTGATGGACCCGAGTTCCAGCCGCTCGTCCGAGCCGATCAGTGCGGCCTTACGGAGCTGCTCCAGCCAGTTTTCATACGATCCGTAATGCCGGGCCAGCAGGCGGGCGTTACTGTCCCCGACGCGCCGGATACCCAGCGCATAGATAAAGCGGGAGAGAGGGATGGTGCGCCGGGCCTCAATGGCCTGCATGAGGTTGCGCACGGACTGCTCCCCCCAGCCATCCCGCTTCATGATCTCCTCCGCATGGTCCTGCAAGCGGAAGATATCGCCCGGTGTGTGCAGGAACCCGGCATCGTAAAATTCGTGGATGCTGCGCTCGCCCAGCCCGTCAATATCAAACGCGGTGCGGGAGACAAAATGGATCAGTCGTTCAACAATCTGGGCCGGGCACGTCAGGCCGCCGGTACAGCGCCGCACGGCTTCCCCTTCCGGGCGCACAGCGAGGGCCCCGCAGGCCGGGCAGTGGTCGGGGAACCGGAACGGTTCCTGCCGGGGAGGGGCATCCGGGCCGGGCGGGATCACGCACAGGATCTGCGGGATTACATCCCCGGCGCGCTGGATCTGTACGGTATCTCCGGGCCGGACGTCCTTGCGGGCAATTTCATCTTCATTATGCAAGGTGGCGCGCGTAACCAGCACACCGCCCACATTGACCGGTTCAAGATGTGCGACCGGGGTCAGCGCGCCGGTGCGGCCAACCTGAATTTCAATGGCTTTCAGGGTCGTGACAGCCTGCTCCGCCGGGAATTTCCACGCAACCGCCCAGCGGGGCGCACGCCCGGCAAAGCCCAGCCGCTCCTGAAGGGTCAGGTTGTCGATTTTATAAACAACCCCATCAATATCGTAAGCGAGTGTCGCGCGTTTCTGGCTGACCGTCTCAAAAAACGCTTCCGCGCCACTGGCGGCTTCCAGACGCACGGACAGCGGATTGACCGGAAAGCCCCACGTTTTGAGCTGTTCCAGATAATCCCAGTGGCTCAGGGTCAGTTTTTCCGAGCAGAAGCCCATGGCATACGCAAACAGTGAGAGCGGGCGTCGGGCGGTAACCCGCGCATCCAGCTGGCGGAGAGACCCGGCGGCCGCGTTGCGCGGGTTGGCAAACGGTTTGCGCCCCAGCTCTTCCTGCGCGGCGTTAAGCGCCAGAAAATGCTCTTTGGAGAGAAAGACCTCGCCACGAATTTCAATCAGCTCCGGTACGGGGCCATGCAGGCGTTCCGGCAGATCTTTTAGTGTGCGCAGGTTGGCGGTAACGTCTTCCCCCTCAGTCCCGTCGCCGCGTGTCGTGCCGCGGACAAACAGGCCATTTTCGTACGTCAGGCTGATGGACAGTCCGTCAATCTTGGGTTCTGCCACAAACGCGAGCTTTTCGGCGTCCGCCTCACTCAGACCCAGAAAGCGGGTAGCACGGCTGATAAAGGCTTCAAATTCCGCCTGATCAAACACGTTATCCAGCGAGAGCATGGGCACCAGATGCCGGTGCTTGCCAAAAGCGCTGTCTGGTGCGGCGCCAACAGCGCGTGCGGCACTGTCCGCTGGTTCTGCATCCGGGTGCAGAGCCAGAAGGGCGTCGTAGCGTTTGCGGAGTGCGTCATACTCCGCATCGCTTACCTCGGGGGCGTCCTCCGCGTAATAGGCGGTATTGTAGCGGCCAATGAGGTCTGCAAGCCGTGTGAGTTCAGCTTTGGCCTGTGCGGCGGTCAGGGCAGTAAGGTCCGGGAAGTCAGTCATTCTCATGTTTCAGCAGGCTGGCGGCTGCGGCGCGGGCGGCATCGGTAATCACATCCCCGGCCAGCATTCGGGCAATTTCTTCCTGTCGTTCTGCGTGGCTGAGGGGGGCTGCGTGGGTGGCAGTCTGCCCGTCACGCACAATTTTGCCAATGCGCAAATGGGCATTCGCACTGGCGGCAACCTGCGGGCTGTGGGTAACGGCCAGAACCTGCACGGAGCGGGCCAGACGGTGCAGGCGTTCCCCAATGGCGGCGGCTGTTGCGCCGCCAACGCCTGCGTCAATTTCATCAAACACCAGTGTACCAATACCGGACTGGCCTGCCAGCACCAGTTTGAGGGCCAGCATGAGGCGGGAAAGTTCCCCGCCGGAGGCCACCTTTGCCAGCGGGCCGGGCGGCTGGCCGGGGTTGGCGGCAATCAGGAACAGGACCTGTTCCATTCCCTGCCGGCTCCAGTTGTCCGGTGAGAGTGGTTCGATCTGCGCAAAGAACCGGGCCTTATCCAGTTTGATCGGCTTGAGTTCTTTGGTGACAGCCTGCTCCATCTTGCGCGCGGCTTTTTCCCGCGCGGCAGAAAGGCGGGTGGCGGCCTGTTCATACTGAGCGCGGGCCTCTTTAACGGCCTGCTCCAGCGCATCAAGCTGCGTGGCTCCTGTTTCCAGCGCAGTCAGGCGGGCGGACAGATCCGCCAGCAGGGCAGGGAGATCATCCACTGTTACGTCATGCTTGCGGGCTGCGGCACGTAGCGTGAACAGGCGTTCCTCAATGTCTTCCAGCAGGCGCGGGTTGGCTTCGGACTCATCCGCCAGACGGGAGAGGAGGTTTTCTGCTTCCGCCAGAGCGTTTTCAGCACTTTCCAGTGCACTCAGGGCCTCGTTTGTCCGGGCTTCCAGCGGGTCAATGGCTGTCTGTTCCGCTGTGGGGGCAGGGAGCAGGCGTTGCAGGGCACGGCTGGCCCCACGCAGGGCGGCTGCCGGGCCGCTGTTTCGTCTGTCACGCGGGGTCAGTTCCGCAAGGGCAGCCGCAATGGCTTCGCCGCGGCGTTCGGACTGTTGCAGGCCGTGGCGCTGCAACGCCAGTTGTTCCTCTTCCCCCGGTTGCGGATTAAGGGTGGTGAGTTCTTCCACCGTATGCCGGAGCCATTCTTCTTCCCGCGCGGCTTCAAGGAGGTTTTTCCGGGCCGTGTCCAGATCCCGCCGCAGGCTCTGCCAGCTATCAAACGTGGCGGAAACATCACGCAGTAAAGAAGCCGGGACACCATAGGCATCCAGCAGGCCACGATGCGTGCTGGAATCAGCCAGCCCCATCTGTTCATGCTGGCCCTGAATTTCCACCAGAGACACCGCCACCCGGCGCATGAGTGTAATGCCTACCGGCTGATCGTTGATCCATGCGCGCGAACGGCCTTCCCGGGAGACAATGCGGCGCAGCATGAGCGGCTCACCCGCTTCCGCCGGAATGCCCTGTTCTTTCAGCAGAGCGTAAGCGGCATGTGTCTGGGGGATATCGAAACTGGCAGTAACGCGGGCCTCTTCCGCCCCGGCACGGACGAGGCCCGCGTTGGCGCGTTCCCCCAGAGCAAGCCCAAGGCTGTCCAGCAGGATGGATTTACCCGCCCCCGTTTCACCCGTCAGGGCGGTAAAACCGGCATGCAGGGAGAGATCCAGTGCTTCAATCAGCACGACGTCCCTGATGGAAAGGTTTGTCAGCATGATGATGTCCGGTCCGAAAGACTGTTCACTATACGTTCTTGCGGCTTATAGCTCTCATCCGCCGCGCTGTCTGCCCATAAAACAACAAACCCACGCGGAAGCGGTGGCTCCGGCGTGGGTCTGATGTGTGTGCCATGTCGTTCTGCTTAACGCAGGACCGGAGCCTGATCGACCTGCGGTTCAATACGCTGTTTTTTAACAGGCTGAACAGGTGCGGCTTTGATATCCAGAGCCGAGGGAGCCGGAGCAGTGCCCGTGGCAGTCGGCGGCTGTGTTGTTGGGGCAGGCTGGGTCTGCGCTGTAATCACCTTGCCCGGAATGGGGAAGTTGTTGCTCAGCAGCTTATAACGCTTCAGGTCGCTGTAAGCGTAACGATACCATTTGCTGCCGGGATAGTTGTAGCCCAGCACAATACCGGATTTACGCGCCTGATCCGTCAGGCCGAGGTCCAGATAGACTTCGACCATACGCTCAAGAGCTTCAGGCACATGGTTGGTTGTCTGGAAGTCCTGCACAACGCGCTGGTAGCGGTTGATTGCGGCTTCATAGTTCCGTTCCTGCTGGTAATACCGGCCAACCAGCATTTCCTTACCGGCCAGATGGTCCCGGCACAGGTCAATTTTCAACTGGGCATCCCGCGCATACTGAGACTGCGGGAAGCGGGTAATCACTTCTTCCAGCGCATCCATGGCTTCCACAGTGCCCTGCTGGTCACGCTTGACGTCCGCAATCTGCTCATAGAAGCACAGCGCGCGCAGGTAATAGGCATAAGCGGCATCAGCACTGGTGGGGTGCAGGCCAATAAAGCGGTTAAGCTGCTGCACGGCTTCCGGGTATTTGCCTTTCAGATAGTAGGCATACCCTTCCATCAACTGGGCGTTCGCAATGTAGCCGGAATAGGGATAGTTCTGCTGCAGAACTTCAAACTCTGCGGCCGCCAGCGTGTAACGCTGCGTGCGCAGAGCATCAATCCCGTTATTATAAAGGGTTTCCGGGGATGCAAGCTTGGGAGCCGGAGCGGGTTTCCCGCCGCCAAAAAGGCCGCACCCGGACAAGCCCAACAGCAGACCAGCCGATGCCAGATGGCGTATGCGGCAGCGAACGGAAAGAGAATTAATGAGGCTCACAGGCATCCCGGCTCTTCAGTTTGAACTCGTCTTATAGCACGCATGGCGCTCAAGAAAAGGGAATGAAGGCGCTCTTTGTATTTTGGGCGCAGGCACCTTACGCCGCGGCGAGGGAAAAGCCCGCATGGGCAGGCACATAGCGCCAGGCTGACGGGTCCGCAAACAGGGCGCGCAGCACCTTGTTGTTCAGGCAATGGCCTGAGCGGTGGCCGGTAAAGCGGGCGCGCAGGGGGGCTCCAGCCAGATACAGATCGCCCACGGCGTCCATCACCTTGTGGCGGATAAATTCATCCGGACAGCGCAGGCCAGACGGGTTGAGAATCTCGGCCCCGTCAACAACAATTGCGTTTTCCAGAGAGCCGCCACGCGCCAGACCGGCTTTGTGCAGGGCTTCAATTTCCTGCCGCAGCGTGAAGGTTCTGTTGCGTGCCAGATCCCGACGGAAGGTGGCCGGGGTCAGCTCGGTTGAGAATGTCTGTTTGCCGATGGCTTCTGCCGGGAAATCAATGCTCATATCCAGATGCAGGCTCTGCACGGGCGCCGGGCTGAGTTCCACAAACGCGCCATTCTGCTCGACCCGCACCGGACGCAGGACATCAATCCGGTGCCGCACAGCGTCCTGCGCCACGCGGCCTGCGCAGTCCATCAGGAACACAAAATCCGCGGCAGATCCGTCAAAAACCGGAATTTCCGGGCCGTCCACCAGCACCAGAACATTATCAATCCCGCAGCCATTCAGCGCGGCCATCAGATGTTCAATGGTGGCAATCCGGTTGGCGGGGTTTGTCGGGTCCCCCAGCACCGTGCTGAGGCGCGTATCCACCACGTAATCGAATCGTGCAGGCAGAAACGCTGCGTTCAGATCGGAGCGTTTGAACACAACCCCATGCCCGGCAGGGGCAGGCTGGAGGGTGAGGGTAATGCAGGCTCCGGTATGCAGGCCTGTGCCCACACAGGAAATGGTGTGGTGCAGCGTATGCTGGACAGCAGGAGAACGTGGAGCTGATGGCAGGGCAGCGGGACCAGTAACGGACTCCGGCGGGGCGGAGTAGGTGATGGGTTCCATAAGCAGACTGTCCATGGCTCTGGCTTCTTTCCTGCGCGGTTTAAAAGACGTGCAGGGTAACGCTAAAGCCCGCCTTCTGTTCTGGCGAGTCAATCATTATTGCCGTCTATTACATAAAAAAACCGCGCTGCCCTGATGAGCAGCGCGGCAGAAAACTGCGCCTGATTACTGGCGGCGCAGGAAGGTCGGAATTTCAAGCCCTGCATCATCCGTGTCAGCCGGACGCACGCTCGGGCCCTGCTGGCCAGCGGGGCTGACCATGGGGCGCTGCGGTTCTGCCGCCGGTTCATGCCGCTGTTCTTCACCCATGCCCGTCCGGCGGAAGGCGCCGGTCACGCGGCCAAACAGGCTGCGAGAGGAGGGCTGGCTGGATTCAGGCAGATACGGGGAGCGCGGGGCTTCCGTAAACAGGCCTGCACGCGGGGAGGCTGTGGGGCGCTGCGGCTGGGGCTGTGCAGGGGCGGAAGCGACCGGAGCCGTGTTTATCTGGCCGGGGACGCTGTGAGCAGGCGGCGGGGAGACATGCTGCCCACCCGGCTGCGGCTGATACGCCTGCGGGGCCGGAGCGGTCGGGCGGGCCTGCTGCATGCCGAGGTCCATGCGCGGCGCAGACGGCTGCTGCATGTGGCTGCCGGAGGCAGTCTGAGCCGGGGCCCCCATGACGGACGGACCCGTGCCCGTTGCAACGGCCTGCTGTTCAGCCTGACCTTCGTTTTCAACCGGCACCAGATGCAGGCGGTCATTGGCCTGCGTGCCAATATCAATCCCCGTGGCCACAACGGACACGCGGATTTTGCCGTTCATGTTTTCATCAATAATGGAGCCGAAGATCATGTTTGCGTCTTCCGCCACTTCACGGCGGATGCGGTTACAGGCTTCATCCACTTCAAAGAACGTCATGTCTTCACCGCCGGTCACGTTGACCAGCAGGCCCTGCGCGCCGGACATGCAGGTGTCTTCCAGCAGCGGGTTGGCAATGGCGGCCTCGGCGGCTTCAACAGCGCGGTTTTCACCTTCGCCTTCACCCGTGCCCATCATGGCTTTACCCATTTCCGCCATGACGCTGCGGATATCGGCAAAGTCGAGGTTGATGTAGCCCGGAGCCATCATCAGATCGGTCACGCCACGCACACCCATGTAGAGAACATGGTCAGCCATCTTGTAGGCTTCACGCAGAGTTGTCCGTTCACTCGCGACGCGGAACAGGTTCTGGTTCGGAATGACAATCAGCGTATCAACATACTGCTGAAGTTCCTTGATGCCTTCTTCCGCAATACGGGCCCGGCGCTTGCCTTCATAATCAAAAGGCTTGCTGACAACACCAACCGTCAGAATATTTCGCTCACGCGCCATGCGGGCGATAACAGGAGCCGCCCCGGTGCCCGTGCCGCCACCCATACCCGTGGTGATGAACACCATGTGGCAGCCATCCAGATACCGCGCCAGTTCATCAGCCGCTTCTTCCGCAGCGCCCCGGCCCACTTCCGGCTTTGCACCGGCACCCAGCCCATGGGTCAGGTGCGGGCCAAGCTGCACGCGGCGGTCCGCCCGGCTTTTGGCAAGGCTCTGCGCATCCGTGTTGGCAACAACAAATTCCACACCCTGAAGGCTGGACGCAATCATGTTATCAACTGCGTTTGTGCCACCGCCCCCAACACCGAAAACCGTAATTTTCGGCGAAAAATCAGCATGTGTCTGAGGTGGAACGGTCAGGTTCAGTGTCATGAGGCTCTCCCGGGCAAGTGGGGCAAACTAACGAAATTTTTAGGTTGAGGCTAGAGTGAATCTACCAATATTTCTCTGACTGTATCAAACTCTGTCACGAATAAAAGCGACGAGTTTTTGTAACATCCCCGAGGGTGGGGCTGCACGGAATTCAACATCTCCAAACGGGCGTTCCGCACTGGCAGCCCATGAGAGCAGGCCCGCGGCTGTTGCAAATCCTGCCGCTGCCGCCGTGTTTTCCGGCAGCCCCAGAATATGTTTGGGTCGCCCGAGCCGGACGGAGCGTGTAAAGGCCGGCCCCCCGCTGCGCCCACGTGCTGCGGAGGCGCCAAGAATACGTTCAGCCAGCGGGCGCATCCCGTCCAGCAGAGAGGCGCCGCCTGTCAGCACAATCCGGCCGCTGGCGGCATTGCCCAGCCCTGCGCCGTCCAGTTTTTCACGCACCAGTTCAAGAGTTTCCTCCATGCGGGGGCGGATGATACGGCCAAGCTGTGCGCGTGAAATCTGTTCAAAATGAGGAACGTCATTTCCCAGCAGTTCAACAGTCAGAATTTCATCTTCCACGTCAGACGAAAGATCCGCGCTGCCGTAAACTGTTTTGAGTCGTTCCGCATTTTCCAGAGACGTGCTGAGGCCGCGTGCAATATCGCGCGTGACGTGCAGCCCGCCGACGCTGATCTGCGCGGTATGCAGGATCTGGCCTTCTCCAAAAACAGCCAGAGAGGTCGTGCCGCCGCCCATTTCCACAACGGTCGTGCCAAGTTCACGTTCATCCGCATCCAGCACGGACAGGCCGGAGGCGAGGGGGGAGGACACCAGAGCTTCCACCTTGAGTTCCGCACGGCTCAGCACGGTTTCAAGGTTGAGCAGCGCGGTGGAGGCAGCGTCAATAATATGCAGGCGCGCCTTCAGGGTTTCGCAAAGGTGCCCGCGCGGGTCCGCCACACCTTCCGTATCATCCACCGTAAAATCAATCGGCAGGGTATGGACAACGTCCCGCCCCTCGACTGTGGCCTGCACACGGCCTTCTGTGACAACCCGGCGGATATCAGCTTCCGTCACTACGCGGCCACCCACAGGCCAGCGCACGTTGAACAGTCGGCTGGCCGGATGCCCGCAGGAGAGGTTGACCACCACGCGGTCAATCGTGCGTTCAGCCATCAGTTCTGCCTGCCCGACAGTCGCCCGGATAGCGGCTTCCGCAGCGTGCAGGTCCGTAATCGCTCCGTTACGCACCCCGGCGGACCGTCGCCAGCCACAGCCGATCACTTTCAGGCTGCCATTTGGCTCGCCTTTGCCAATCAGGCAGGTGATTTTGGTGGAGCCGATATCCAGCACGGCCGAATAGCCATTGCGCCAGGTGCGGGGGCGCTTGTTGGTCTCGGACGGGGGCAGGGGGAGAATGGTGTCATCCCCGCTCATCCGCAGGCTGGATGAAGAGGTGGGTGTACCGGCTTTCTTGCGCAAACGGGACTGAGCGTCAGAGTTGAGCGAAAAGGACGGGCGCGCGCGGTTGATCATGCGGGACTTCCCTGCCGGCCAGCGGGTTGTGGGCTGCCGGGTTGTGATGGAGGCTGTGGAGCGTGGCCGCCGGGAGCGGCGTCCGTGCCGGGCTGGGGTGCAGGGTCAGGCTGCGGCGGGCGTTCCCGGATGGTCAGGCGGTCGGGCAGACGCATGTCAATCAGCACCACCGGGCGGTCAAGCAGATGGGTGCTGGCATCCAGCTTCGCCAGACGATGAATGGCGGGGATTTCCTCACCTTCTGGCAGGAAAACCGTTGCACCGTCCCGCAGGGTCAGGTTCCAGCGCCGGTCGCTCACACGCACGGCGGCTGTGACGTGGTCGCGCACGGAAGGTTCCTGCCCCAGTGCGTCAATCAGGGCGGCAGCAGCCTCGTTCGCGCCATCCCCTACCACCAGCGGCAGTTTGGTAAAGGCTTCGGCATCTTTGCCTGTCATACCCTGATCAGGCACACGTTTGCCCTGCCGGTCGATCAGTTCAAAATGCCCTTTATGCTGCCAGACGGCAAAAGGAGGCCGCTCGGTAATGGTGACGTTAATCTCACCCGACAGATGGCGCTCGACCGTTACGTGATCCACAAAAGGCAGGGCGTTCAGGCGGTCCCGCGCGTCGGAGACGCTGAAATTCAGCACAGGGTCCCCCACCGCAACGCCAAGGGCTTTGTGAATGGCGGCGTCACTGGTGAGCTGCGCGCCCTGCACCTGAATTCTGGTAATCCGCAGCGGGGCGGAGCTGAGAACCTTGTCCCGCAGCGGGGCAAGGCGCTCCTGTGCGCCCGGCTGCTGAAGATACAGATAGACTCCTCCCCCCAGCGCAGCCAGAACCAGCACGCCAAACAGCGGGCGGAACAGCCGTTTCTGGCGTCTGGCAAACAGCCCGAGGCGTGACGGGCGGTCGGACGGGGAGGACGGGGGTCTCATTGGCGGCAGGTCGCCTGATCAACCAGCCAGCCACACAGTTCCGGGTAGCTGATGCCACAATAGGCAGCCTGTTCCGGCAGCAGGGAGGTTGCCGTCATTCCCGGCTGGGTGTTGACTTCAAGGAGGACCAGCCGGGCCGGGCCGGGCCCGGTATCATCCAGCCGGAAGTCCGAGCGTGATGCGCCGGAGCAGCCAAGCGCCTGATGCGCGGCAACCGCAACGGCGCAGGCCTGCTTGCTCACGGCATCATCAATGTCCGCAGGCAGTACATGGCTGGAGCCGCCACTGGTATATTTTGCGTCATAATCATAAAAATCACGGCCCGCGCCGGGGGTGGGCGTAATGTCCGTAACGGTCAGGGCACGGTCTCCCAGCACACCGACCGTAATTTCCTTGCCGGGGATAAAATCTTCCACCAGAGCATGGGGGCCGTAGCGCCAACTTTTAATAATTTCATGCCGCGTGTTGGACCCGGCGCGCACGATGGAGACGCCGACGGAGGAGCCCTCGCTTACCGGTTTGACGACATAGGGGGCGGGCATGGGGTCGGCTTCAGCCAGATCCTCAATGGCAATCACCTTGCCTTCTGCAACCGGCAGACCGGCGGAGAGAAAAACAGCGCGGGCAGCGGCTTTGTCCATGGCAGTGGCAGAAGCCCGCACGCCGGAATGGGTGTAGGGGATGCCAAGCCAGTCCAGCACGCCCTGAATACAGCCATCTTCCCCGAACTGCCCGTGCAGCGCGTTGAACACGACGTCCGGTTTCTGCTCGGCAAGGGCCGTAACCAGTGCCGCCAGATCAGCACCGGCGTCCAGTGTAGTTACGGTATGGCCAAGGCTGCGCAAGGCCTCAACAACGCCTTTGGCGGAAGAGAGGCTGACATCCCGTTCGGAAGACATGCCGCCCATCAGAACGGTAATCCGTTTGCTGTTGCTCATGCGGATGGTCCTTCTGCCTTGCCGATGCGTTTGATTTCCCAGTGCAACTGCACCCCGGACTGCTGAGCAACGCGCTGCCGCACCTCATCGCCCAGACCTTCCAGATCGGCAGCCGAGGCCTGACCGAGATTGATCAGGAAGTTGCAGTGTTTCTCGCTCACCTGCGCATCGCCGCGCCGCAGGCCACGGCAGCCCGCGGCGTCAATCAGTTCCCACGCCTTGCGGGGGGAGAGATCGGGGTCCGGGTTGCGGAAGGTGGAGCCGCCGGTTCTGGCCCGGACAGGCTGGGAGAGTTCCCGTGCCGCGCGAATATCCGCAATACGCGCGGAAATATCCGCCTGCTTGTCCGGTGTGCCGCGCAGACGGGCGCGGACAACCAGCGCGCCTTCCGGCAGGCCGGAGCGGCGATAGCCAAACTTTAAAGCGCCCGCATCCAGCCGCATCAGGCTGCCATCGCGCGTGATGATTTCGGCCCAGTCCAGCACGGTTGCAATATCGGAACCGTAGGCCCCGGCATTCATCCGCACGGCCCCGCCAATGGAGCCGGGAATCCCCGCCAGAAATTCCAGCCCGGCCAGACCGGCCTGCGCGGCGTATTCGGCTACGGTTGCGTCCAGACAGGCGCTGCCAACCACAAGCCCGTCTTCTTCTACCGTGATGTCAGAAAAGCCGCGCGCCAGACGGACGACAATGCCGTCCAGCCCGCCATCCCGGATAATCACGTTTGAACAGGCCCCGAGTGCTGTCACAGGCAGTTCGGGCGAGAGGCGCTGCATGACGGAAGCGAGATCTTCCGCATCCGCAGGCTGATACAGCCATTCCGCCGCTCCGCCCACGCGGAACCATGTGCGCGGGCCAAGGGGTGCCTGAGGCGTGAGGCGACCACGGGTTTCCGCAAAAGCCTGCTGCACCAGATCCGTCATGGAGCCAGAAGACAGGCTCATGCCGCCCGCCCGCCGTCCGCAGCGTGCAGGGCCTTGAGCTGTTCTGGCAGCGCCTGCGCCCAGTTGGTGATGGTCCCTGCGCCGAGGCAGACAACATAATCGCCCGGTTTGGCGATGGCGTTGATCATTTCCGCCAGATGGTCCGGGCTGGACAGCGGTACAACAGAGCGATGCCCACGTTCACGCAGGCCTTCAATCAGCTTGTCGCGCGTCACATCCGGGTCCGGCTGCTCACCCGCGGCATAGATGTCCGCTACAATGACGGTATCGGCATCATTCATGCAGGTGCAGAAATCCGAGAACAGCATTTTCAGGCGGGAATAACGGTGCGGCTGCATGACGGCGATAACATTGTTCGCCCCGGCCTGCCGCGCGGCTTTCAGCACGGCCGCAATTTCCACGGGATGATGGCCGTAATCATCAATCACCGTCACACCATTGCATTCCCCGGTGCGGGTAAAGCGGCGCTTCACACCCCGGAAGGCGGCCAGACCGGAGCGGATCACATCATCACTGATATCCATCTCGGTCGCCACGGCGATGGCGGCAAGCGCGTTCTGCACGTTGTGTGAGCCAAGCATGGGCAGGCGGAACGGGCCAGCCTTACGGGTGCGGCGGGTGGAGCGGTCCGTCAGCGTGACCTCAAACGTGGCGCCCATCTTGTCGGTAATCAGTTTTTCCGCCCGGACGTCCGCCTGCGGAGAGAACCCGTAGGTGACAATCCGGTGGTCGGACATGCGCGGGATCATCTGCTGCACGGCAGGATGGTCAATGCACAGCACGGCAAAGCCATAAAACGGCACGTTGGAGACAAACTGGTCATACGCCGCTTCCATCGCCTCGGCGGAACCCCAGTGGTCCAGATGTTCCGGGTCCATGTTGGTCACAACGGAAATCACAGAGGGCAGACGCAGGAAGGAGCCGTCGCTCTCATCCGCTTCCGCCACCATCCAGTCCCCTTTGCCCATACGGGTGTTGGTGCCGTAGGCCTCGATAATCCCGCCGTTGATCACGGTGGGGTCCAGCCGCGCGGCTTCAAGCACTGCGGCAATCAGGCTGGTGGTGGTTGTTTTGCCGTGTGTGCCGCCAACGGCTACGGACCAGCGCAGACGCATGAGTTCCGCCAGCATTTCCGCACGCCGCACAACCGGGATCAGGCGGCTGCGGGCGGCCACAACTTCCGGGTTATCCCGGCTGACGGCGGTTGAAATCACAACAACCTGTGCTTTCCCCAGATTTTCCGCGTCATGGCCAACGGTGATGGGAATCCCCGCAGCGCGCAGCCGTTTGACATTGGCGTTTTCCGCAATGTCAGACCCCTGCACGGAATAGCCCAGCATGGACAATACCTCGGCAATGCCAGACATGCCGATGCCACCAATCCCGACAAAATGAATCGTTCCAATGGAAAGGGGCAGGGCTCTCATGCGCTGAACTCCGTCTGGCTGGGGGGTGGCGGACAGGTGGGCGAGGGGGAAAGGTGCAAGCATTCTTCTACAACATCGGCAAGGCGTGTGGCGGCATCCGGGCGGGCGAGTGAGGCTGCGGCGGCCGCTGCGCGCGCCAGCTCTTCCGGGGCCGTAAGGAGGTCATTCAGGCGGTCTGCCAGTGCGGCGGCAGTAAAATCCGGCTGGCGGATCATCCAGCCCGCGCCTGCGGTGGTGATGGCGCGGGCGTTTTCGGTCTGTTCATCGCTCGCGGCGATGGGCAGGGGCACCAGAATGGAGGGGCGGCCCGCCGTGGTGATTTCCGCAACGGAAGAGCCACCCGCCCGGCCGATCACCAGATGCGCGCTCTGCAACAGGGCGGGCACATCATTCAGAAACGGTTCCACGCGCGCGGTAATGCCCATTTCGGCATAGGCCCTGCGGGTGGCTTCAACATCATCCTGCCGCGCCTGCTGCGTCACGCGCAGGCGCGCGCGCAGGTCTTCTGGCAGCTTGCCAAGCGCTGCGGGCACAACCTTTGCAAACACGCTGGCCCCCAGAGACCCGCCCCAGACCAGCAGGGTGATGGTTTGATCCGGTGCCGTCCAGCCTTCACCCGCCAGCGCGGCAATCGCGGGGCGGACCGGCATGCCTGTAAACACAGTGCGGGCGCCAATCGGCAGTTTGGCGACGGAGGGGAAAGACGTCGCGATTACATCCGCAAAGCGGGAGAGCACGGCATTGGCCTTGCCCAGCACGGCGTTGCCTTCATGGATAATCAGAGCCGGATGTTTCCGGCCCAGCAGGCGGGCGCCCAGCAGCGGGGGCACGGAGGGGTAGCCCCCAAACCCTACCACGGCGTCCGGCTGCACACTGCGCAGAATGGCACGGGCTTTCCATGCGCTGCTCAGCAGAGTGAGACCGGCCTTAAAGGCACGCATCGGGCCACGCCCGGCCACACCAGCGCCGGGCAGCACATATTGTTTGCCGCCTGAAAAAACACCTGTCGTGCGCGCGCCAGCGCGGGCGTCCGTCATGAGCACCAGCCGGTGGCCACGTTTTGCCAGAGCATCGGCCAGCGCTTCAGCCGGAAAGAAATGTCCGCCGGTGCCGCCTGCGGCAATGACGATCGTGCGTTGGGTCATACAGGCCGCCCTTGTCTGAGAGTGGTCATGAAGCCTCCGCTGCCCGGCACCCGTTCACCCGGCTGGTGCCGTGTGAGAGCCAGTACCATGCCAATGGCCAGCGCCACGGACATGGCGGAAGACCCGCCATAGGAAATGAAAGGCAGCGTCATGCCCTTGGTTGGGATGAGATGCAAGGAGGACGCCATATTCACAAACGCCTGCAGGCCAAAACCTGTGACAAGGCCCGTGGTGGAAATGACGATAAACGGGTCATCCTCGCGGATCAGCCGGAGCAGGGTACGGACCACAATCACGCCAAACACGCAGATGATCAGCATGCAGACAATCAGACCATATTCCTCACCAGCCACGGCGAACACAAAGTCCGCATGGGCATCAGGCAGCAGATCTTTCACGCGGCCCTCACCGGGGCCACGGCCTGTCAGGCCACCATTGCCAAAGGCGCGGAGGGCGGTGTCAATCTGGTAATGGTCCCCAACATTCGGGTGCAGGAAGCGTTCCACGCGGGAGCGCACATGCGGGAACAGGAAAAAGGCCGCAATGCCCGCGCCAATCATGATGGCGACCCCGAGCCCGAACAGGATCAGGTTCAGCCCGTCCACAAAAAGCTGCGTCAGGAAAACGGTGGTGATAACGGTGAGCATCCCGATATCCGGCTGGGATTTCAGCAGCATCAGAATGACGCCAAACAGAGCGAACGCCAGCAGCATACCCGGAAAATAGCGGGAGACGCGGCGCCGGGTGAGCAGCCAGCCAGTGGCGACGGCAAAGCAGGGCTTGAGAAATTCTGAAGGCTGGAGGGACATCATCGGCAGGGCGATCCATCGCCGCGCGCCTTTGATTTCAATGCCGTGCACCAGCGTCAGGGCCGTGGCCCCCAGCATCAGCGCGCCGCCCACAAGAGACAGCCTGAGCACCGTTTTGCGGGAGAGCATGGAGACGCTCACCACAATCAGCCCGGCAATGGTGAGGAACATCACCTGCTTGAAAATAAACATGTTGCGGGAGGCGCCAATACGCACCGCAACAGCCGGACTGGCGGCCAGCATCAGAATATAGCCAAAGCCGATCAGCACGAACGCGCAGATCAGCGTCGTACGGTCCACATTGCGCCACCAGCGCCCGAACAGGGAGTCATCAATGCGGGAGCCTGCCATCAGTCGGTCTTTCCTGTTCCGGTTTGCGGCTGTTCCGTTACCGCGCGCGCCAGTTCCAGAAAGCGCAGTCCACGGGCCTCAAACCCGGAAAACTGGTCAAAACTGGCGCAGGCAGGGGACAGCAGCACGACAGGGGTGCCGGTGCTTCTGGCCGCCGCATAAGCTGCGGGCACAGCATGTTCCAGCGTGCCGGACAGCGTAAAAGGCACGCCGTGCGCTGTGAGTGTCCCGGCCAGTTGTGCGGCATCCCGCCCGATCAGGAACGTGTGGACAATGCGTGGAAAATAGGGCGTGAGCGAGGCAATGCCTCCCTCTTTCGCCATGCCGCCCGCGATCCAGATCAGCCGGTCATAACAGCCAAGTGCACGGGCCGAGGCATCGGCGTTGGTGGCTTTGCTATCATCAATAAACGCCACGCCGTTCTGTTCCGCGACCAGTTTCTGCCGGTGCGGCAGGCCGGGGAAGGAGAGAAGGGCGGCAGCCAGTGCGGGCTCCGGCACGCCCAGAAAACGTGCCATGGCACAGGCGGCAGCGGCATTTTCCGCGTTATGGCTGCCGGGCAGCGCCGGGCCGAGGCGGGCGATACACTGGCCCGTGTGCCAGATGGCATTGTCCTGCCCGTAAAGGTCGCACTCCGGGCTGGCGCCGGAAATGGTGACGCACTCTGCGGGGCCAGCTTTAAGTGTTCTGGCAATCTCGCGGCAATAGTCATCATCCACGCCAATCACCGCCAGATCATGCGCGGTCTGGCCGGTAAAGACGCGGGTTTTGGCGCGGGCATAGCCCTCCATGCCTGCGTGGCGGTCCAGATGGTCCGGGGTCAGGTTCAGCAGGCAGGCGGCGTCAAAACGCAGGGTATCGAGCCGTTCCAGCATATAGGAGGACATTTCCAGCACATACACGCCGTTATCCGGCAGCAGGGGGAGGGCAAGTGCTGCCGGGCCAAGATTGCCACCTGCCGCTACGGGCACCCCGGCCTCGGCCAGAATGTGGGCCAGCAGGGTTGTGGTGGTGGACTTTCCGTTGGTGCCGGTAATGCCTGCAAACCGCGCCTTGCTGCCTGCTTTCCGCACGGCGCGATAGAGCAGTTCCGCGTCGGACAGGATCGGTACCCCCGCCTCCCGCGCCATAATGGCGACGGGGTGAGGTTTGGGCAGCACATGCGGGATACCGGGCGAGAGCACGAGGCCATCCGCCCCGCTCAGGCTCTCAATAGGCGCGCACGTAATCCGGGCCGCCACATTCTGCGGGAGCCCTGAGACAGCTTTGGCGAGTGCTGCGCGGGCAGCCTCGCCATCATCCCAGGCCTGCACGGTGGCCCCGCTTTGCGCGAGGGCACAGACGGCGGGCAGGCCGTTCCGGCCCAGACCCAGCACTGCAAAATGCTGGCCGGAAAAGAGAGTGGGCGGGAAAGGATTCATCGCAGTTTAAGTGTGGCCAGACCACACATCCCCAGAATGACGGACACAATCCAGAAGCGGATGACAATTTTGGGCTCAGCCCAGCCCTTTTTTTCAAAATGATGATGGATGGGAGCCATCAGAAACACGCGGCGTCCGGTGCGCTTGTACCAGAACACCTGAATAACGACGGAAAGGGTTTCCACCACAAACAGGCCGCCCACAATGCACAGCACCAGTTCGTGCTTGATGGCGACCGCCAGAGCACCCAGCGCCCCTCCCAGAGACAGGGACCCGGTATCCCCCATGAATACGGACGCCGGAGGAGCATTAAACCACAGGAAGCCGAGACCCGCGCCGACCAGAGCCGCACAGAACACCGCCAGTTCCCCGGTGCCGGGCACGGCATGAACCTGAAGATAGTCGGCAAAAACATGATTGCCGACCACGTAGGACAGAATGGCGAACACAAGGGCGGCAATCACCACCGGCACAATCGCCAGCCCGTCCAGCCCGTCCGTGAAGTTCACGGCGTTGCCGAAGCCGGTAATGGTGATCATGGCGAAGATAGGATACGCAAACCCGAGCGGAAGCAGCAGGTCTTTCACAAACGGGAAGGCCAGCTGATTGGTCAGGTCATCCGGCATCAGGCTTTGCAGGAACCAGCCGCACAGCAGGGAGGCTGAAAACTCGCAGCCCAGCCGCATCCGTTTGGAAACCCCGTCTGTATTGCGGCGGGCCAGCTTGCGGTAATCATCCGCAAAGCCCACAGCGCCAAAAGCCAGCGTGGTGAGCATGACGGCCCAGACAAAGCCGTTTTCAAGATCCCCCCAGAGCAGCGTGGAGCCAAACAGCGCAATCAGGATCAGCACGCCGCCCATTGTCGGGGTGCCGGTTTTTTCCAGCAGATGGCGTTCCGGCCCAAGGGCGCGGATGGGCTGACCACCACGCTGAATCCGCCGCAGCATGGCAATCAGCGGGCGGCCCAGAAGCAGGCTGATGGCCAGCGCCGTAAAGCAGGCGGCACCCGCCCGGAACGTGATGTAGCGGAACAGGTTGAGCAGCGGAATATGCGCGTCTGTCAGCGGGTGGGAGACCAGAAAATACAGCATCAGACAGGCCCCACGTCGCTCAGAGTGTTCAGTGCCGTAATCACATCCCGCATGCGGCTCCCCAGACTACCCTTGACCAGAACGGCGTCTCCCCTGCGCAGCGTGGCGCAGACCAGAGGAGCCAGAGTGGCGGCGTCTTGCGCCCAGCCGCCCTGTGCCGTTTTGGGCAGGGCTTCAAAAAGGGATTTCATGTGGGGTCCGCAACAGAAAACAAGGTCGGCACCATCAGCGGCGGGCTGGGCCAGCGCCTGATGCTCGGAGGTGGAAAAATCTCCCAGTTCACGCATATCGCCCAGAACGGCAATGCGGCGCGTGGCCGGGAGGTGACGGAGAACATCCAGCGCCGCACGGATGGAGGCGGAGGAGGCATTATAGCTTTCATCCAGCAGGGTCACGGCCCCGCCAGCAATCTGCGCCAGTGCGCCGCGCCCCTTGCCGGGGCGGAAGCTGGCCAGTGCGTCTGCCGCTTTGCTCAGGTCTCCGCCCAGAGCGGCGCAAACGGCCAGTGCCGTCAGGGCATTCCGCGCCAGATGGGTGCCGGGAGCATGCAGGGTGACGGGCACGGAGCGGCTCCCTGCGTGGGCGGTAAACTGGCTGCCACCTTCAAGGCTTTTCAGGCCGGACAGATGCACAAAGCTGTCACGTTTGAGGCCCGTATGCCACAGCGTGGCATTGGCCTGCCGCGCGGCAGCGGCAAAAAATGTCTGGCCGTGGGCGTCATCCGGCACAATGGCCACACCACCTGCGGGCAGGGCAGTAATCAGGTCCGCCTTTTCCTGCGCAATGGCGTCCACACTGCCCATATAGCCCAGATGCGCGGAGCCAATGGTGGTAATGACGGCAATATCAGGGCGCACCATGCTGGCCAGCGGCAGGATTTCCCCCGGATGGTTCATGCCAATTTCACTGATGCAGAACGCGGCCTCACGCGGCAGACGCGCCAGCGTGAGCGGTACGCCCCAGTGGTTGTTGTAGGAGGCTTCCGCCGCATGTGTTGGCCCGAGTGCGCCGAGGCACAGGCGCAGCATTTCCTTGGTGGTGGTTTTTCCTACACTGCCAGTCACGGCCACCATCTTGCCGGTAAAGCGCGCACGGGCCGCATGGGCCAGTGCCTGCAGGGCCTTCATGGTGTCGTCCACCACCAGCAGGCGCGGGTCGGTATTGCCCGTGGTGTCATGCACCAGAACGGCGGCGGCCCCTTTTTCAAGAGCTACGGCAATGTGGGCGTGCCCGTCACTGTTGTCGCCTTTCAGGGCAACAAACAGGTCACCGGGGGCGAGTGTGCGCGTATCAATGGAAATACCGCTGACAACCGGGTCACACGGGCCTGCGAATGTGCCGCCGGTTGCGGCTTCCAGTTCGTGACGTGTCCAGAGTGCCGTCATGCCCGGTCTGCCTGTTCTAAGGGTGCGTTTGTCCGGGCCGCAGCAAGGTCCCGCAGTACGGCGGCATCATCAAACGGATGGACTTCCGTGCCGATAATCTGCCCCTGCTCGTGGCCTTTCCCGGCCACAACCAGCACATCGTCTGGCCCGAGCATGGTCAGGGCCTCGGCAATGGCCCGTCTGCGGTCCCCGATTTCCAGAGCTTCCGGCGCGCCGGTGCGGACTTCCGCGCGGATGGCGGCGGCGTTTTCCGTGCGCGGATTGTCGTCCGTAATAATGGCGATATCCGCGCCGCGAGCGGCTTCCTGCGCCATCAGGGGGCGTTTGCCCCTGTCACGGTCACCGCCCGCGCCAAACACCACAACCAGCTTGCCGTGGGCGTGCGGGCGAAGAGAGGCCAGCAGGCGGGCAAGGGCGTCCGGCGTGTGGGCATAGTCCACATAGGCACTGGCCCCGTTAGGCAGAACCACGGCGCGCTCCATGCGTCCCCGCACGCCCGTAAGCTGTGGCAGCAGAGCGATGATGCCGGGCAGGGCGGCCTCATCCGGCGCGGCCAGAGCCGCGGCCAGCAGGGCGTTATCTGTCTGGAAGCGGCCCGGCAGAGCCAGCGTGACAGTCTGGCGCTGCCCGCACACCTCCAGCTCCAGTTCCTGCCCGGCAGGCAGAGGCGTGTGGCGCAGCAGGCGGAGGGTGGTGCCGTTTTCGCCTGTCAGACGCAGGGTCAGGCCGCGCCGGGCGGCAATGGCGCGCAGTTCAGTTAATGTCTGCGCATCCATATCCGCGTTGGCGGCGGCCAGAGCGCCTTCTGGCAGAACGGTTTCAAACAGTTTCAGCTTGGCCGCGCGATAGGCCTCCAGCGTGCCGTGATAATCCAGATGGTCGCGCGTCAGGTTGGTAAACCCGGCTGCGGACAGATGCAGCCCATCCAGACGCCCCTGCTCCAGCCCGTGGGAGGAGGCTTCCAGCGCAACATGCTCAACCCCTGCCTGCGCGAGGGCCGCCAGCCCATTGGCCAGAGCAACCGGGTCTGGTGTGGTGAGGGAGGGCATGGTTATGCCCAGACCGTCCACGCCTGTCAGCCCAAGCGTGCCAACCCCGGCGGCTTTCAGCCCCTGTAACGCCCAGATCTGGCGCAGGAAATCTGTGGTGCTAGTTTTGCCGTTGGTGCCGGTAATGGCCACGAGGCACTCTGGCTGACGCCCGGCAAGGGCGGTTGCCAGAACAGCCAGCACATGGCGTGGCGTGTCGGCAAGCACCAGCGGGCAGGCCGGAATATCCGCAGGCCAGACGGTGCCTGTGGGAGCCAGCACAGCGGCGGCCCCGTTCTGCACGGCAGCGGGAATAAAGGCCCGGCCATCAACTTTAGTGCCGGGCAGCGCCACAAACAGTGTGCCGGGTTTTACGGCGCGGCTATCTGGCGTGATGGCGGTAAGAACCGGATCATCCTGCGGGCCAGTGGCCTGAAGGCCGAAAGTCTGGAGAAGGGTGGAAAGGCGTGTGGTCATTCGTCCATCACCTCCTGAGCCTGTTTTTTCAGAGCCGCTTTTTTGTCGGCCAGTGCTTTGCGTTCCGCGGCTTTGGCGGCCTGACGCTCAGCCTCTGCCTTGCGCGGGTCTCCGGGGTCATTCCCCGGTCCAAGCGGGCGGACGCCACGCGGCACAGCCGGATGCATGGGCAGCGCCATGCTGGCGTCAATCTGTTCCGCATGCGCTGTATCAGGGAAGATTTGCAGCATTGGCCCGATACGCGAGACAATTTTGGAAACCGTGGGAGCTGCGTTCCAGCCTGCCGTGGTCCAGCCATGGGTCTGCGGCGTTGGTTTGGGGCTGTCCAGCATGACATACACGGCGTAGCGCGGCGCGTTCATCGGGAAAATGCCTGTAAATGCCGAGATGTTGACGTGCTTCAGGTAGCCGCCATGGGGGCCGATTTTTTCCGCCGTGCCGGTTTTACCACCCACGAAGTAGCCGGGAGATTCCGCGGTCCGGCCTGTGCCGCCCGTTACGTCCAGACGCAGCAGGCGGCGCAGCAGGGCGGAGTTTTTCTCGGAAATCACACGTCGCCCTTGCGGGATAGCCAGCCCGTCCGTCCCGAGGGTCAGCTTGCTGGCGTCAGGATCCGGTTCACTCTCCGCCTGCGCCTGTTCCAGTGCTGCGGTCTGCACGCCCTGAGTGAGGGCCGCGTCCTGCGTGGGGGGCGGGGTGTTCTCTTCTTTTTCCAGCAGAGTGGGTGTGACGAGAATACCGCCATTCACCGTCGCGGCGGTTCCGCGCACAATGGCTAGCGGCGGTTCAGCCATACCGTGCCCGAAGCCGACCGTCATGGTGGTGGAAATTCCCCATTGATGCGGCACAAGCGGACGGGCGGCTTCCGGCAGTTCAATCGGCACAGGCGCGAAAAAGCCCATATCCCTGAACCACTGGGCCTGCCGTGTGCCGCCAACATCCAGCGCGATATGGGCTGCTGCCGGGTTGGAGGAGAAGGCCATCACTTCCGGCAGGCTCATCCACGGCGCAAAATGGTCGCTCTTCATGTCAGAGATGGTGAAGCGGCCAATATGGATGGGGATGGAAGAAAAGCGGTCCCAGATATGAATGGTCCCGGTCTCTAGCCCCATCGCCGCCGTTTGCAGCTTGAAGGTTGAACCCGGTTCATACAGGCCGGTCACGGCGCGGTTGAAGCGCGCATCGTTCGTGGCGTGGGAAAACTCGTTTGCGTCATAGTCCGGCAGGCTGACCATGGCGATGACTTCACCCGTCCGCACATCCATCACAATGGCGCTGGCCCCAATAGCCTGAAAGGTGGTCATGGCATTTGCGAGTTCGTCGCGCACCACGGATTGCACACGCACATCCAGTGACAGCCGCAACGGGCGGTGGTCGCTCATCAGCCGTTTGTCAAAATACCGTTCAACCCCGGCCACGCCGTGGTCATCAATATCCACTGTGCCCATAATCTGGGCGGCCATGTGGCCCAGAGGATAATGGCGGCGTTCACCGGGTTCAAAATAGATGCCCGGAATCCCCATGCTGTTAATAGCGAGTTCCTGCTGGGGTGTGATGTTTCGGGCGATATACACAAACTGCTTGGGTAGGGAGAGTTTGCGGGTGGTGTCTTCCTCGTTCAGGTCTTTCAGAACGGTTTTCAGTTTTTTGGTGACGTCCTGCGGGTCAATCAGTTCCTGCGGGTTGGCATAGACCTGCGCCACCGGCAGGGAGAGCGCGAGCGTCTGGCCGTTACGGTCCATAATGGACGCCCGGTGCACCTGCGGAAGAGAGAAGTCTCCCGCCAGACTGCCCTTAGGGTCAATTTTGGGAATTTCGGGCACCTGTGAGGCAATCTGCCGCTTTTCCGGTGCCATGGGGTGCAGAACGGTCGCCACGGACAGTTTGAGCGCCACAACAGTAAAAAGCAGGCAAAACCCGCCTGCAACGCCCAGCAATCTGACATGCATCTGGTCCCGGTGGGCGCGTGCACGAAGGTCCTCACCTGTGACGCGCACAGTGCGCGTCACAGGGGGTGGCGTATCATAATCGTGCGGCTGAACGGCCATATCGGGATGTAGTCACCTTAAAATACGTCTGGAAAAATCAGTTGGTCATCGGCACCGGGGCTGGCAGCGCATCTTCACTGTGGCTCAGCAGAGAGCCACCGCTGTACGAGGATGTGGCCCGGGCTTCAACATATCCGGCGGACGGCGTTGCGGCCCGGTGCTGCCGGGTGGCATGCCAGCTTGCCACCGTGACAGGCAGCGGATGGCGCACCTGAGAATCCCCGTCGCTGTCTGCCAGAGAGGCTCTGGGCGTTGCCGCAGCCACACGGACCGGAGCAGGCGTGCTATGGCGCACAAGCTGCGGTGCATCAGCAGCACTGGCAACAGTCACAGGCGTGCGGGCGGCAGGCTGGCTGGTGCGCGAAGAGGCTTCCGCAATCTGGGACGGTGCAGCGCGGCGCGTTGCCGCAGGCCGTGCAGCCGGAACAGGGGCGCTGAGCTGTGCCATACGGATAGCCACGTCATCCGTATCGTCGGCAGCCGGGCGGGGTGCATGTTCATGATGCACCGCAGGGCGAAGAACAGGCGTGGCGCGTGCAGGTGTTTCTTCGGCAACGGTTACAGCCGCACGGGGGGCAGGCACCGTGTCTTCATCCGCCACAATACGGTCCCGGCGGGGAGCCGGGGCGGGGCGTGCCGGTTTGACATCGGCCACCGCTACCACAGCCGGACGGGCGGCGGGGACAGAGGCTGGGGGCGCGGAAGCGGCAGGTGTAGGCGTGGCGGGCTGAGCAGAGGCCAGCGTTGCCGCAGTCATGCCAGCGCGCGGGTCTTCAACCGGTGCTTTTGTTGCGGGTGCGGGGAGGCGGGCCGCCAGATCCGTCATGCGGACAAACTGCGCTGGGTCCATGGTGTGCAGGTCCGCCAGATGGTGCTCGGCCAGACGGCTGAGCCTTTCCGGCTGGTTTTCCAGCGCCCATTCCGTGCGCAGCATGGCGGTCTGTGCGCGCACACGCTCTGTGTCAGACACGATTTTGGAAATCTGCTGATCTAACAGCGTGGTCTGATGCTTCTTCGTGTAAAGGAAAAATCCCGAAGTAATGGCCAGGACAGCGCAGCAGCAGGTAAAGGGCCGGGGGATCATGGGATCAATCCTTTGCCGAAGGAGGAAATATCGGTCGGGCGTTTTTCCACAGCGCGGAGGCGGGCGCTGCGGGCACGCGGGTTGGCAATGCATTCTGCATCACCAGGACGAAGGGGCCTCCCGGTGAGCGCGATAAAGGCGGGTTCATCCCCCTTCGTCAATGCCGCACGCGGGTCATAACGTGAAAAACTTGCGGTTTTGCCGGTCGCGGTGGCCATCACCCGTTTGGCAATGCGGTCTTCCAGAGAATGGAAGGAGACCACAACCAGCCGGCCACCGGGGGCCAGCAGATCAAGCGCCTGCGTCAGGCCGCGCTCAATCTCGCCAAGCTCATCATTGACGGCAATGCGCAACCCCTGAAAGGAGCGGGTTGCGGCATCAATACCGGACCGGTCGCTGGGCACCACGCGGCGGATCAGCCCGGCCAGTTGCGCAGTCGTTTCAAACGGTGTGTCTACACGGTCGGCTACAATGGCGCGGGCCACGCGGCGGGCATGCCGTTCTTCCCCATAAAAATGGAAAATATCAGCCAGTTCACTTTCGGGCGCGGTATTCACGATATCCGCAGCGGAGGGGCCGCTTTTTGCCATTCGCATATCCAGCGGGCCATCCATACGGAACGAAAAACCGCGCTCCGCTTCATCAAGCTGGAAAGAGGACACGCCGAGGTCCAGCACAATGCCATCAAACGCCGGAGCATGGGCTGCGGCCGCAAGGTCCGTCATGCTGCCAAATCCGCCGTGCAGCATATGCAGGCGCGGCTGCCCCGCCTCAGTCACAAAAGCCGCAGCCATGGCCTGCCCGCGTGCAATGGCGTCCGGGTCCCGGTCAATAGCCCAGACGGCGCAGTCTGCCTGCTTCAGAATGGCGGATGTGTAGCCGCCACCGCCAAAGGTGCAGTCCAGAATGGCTTCGCCATCGGCGGGTTTCAGAGTGTCCAGCACTTCACGCAGCATGACGGGCACATGGCCCGGCGCGGGGGTGCCGGAGGCGTCGTGCAGGGCGGGCGGGGATGTCAGCGCATTCATGCAGCCCCTCCGTCCTGTCCATCGCGTGCCGCGGGAATACTGATGCGGCGGGAGCGCTGGCGTGCGTCCTCACGGCGCTGGCGTGCGGCTTCGGGCTCCCAGATCTGGAAGGTGCGGCCCACACCCATAAAAGCCACGACAGCACTTTCTGTAATGCCAGCGTGTTCGCGCAGAAAATCGGGGATGATGATGCGGCCTTCACGGTCCGGATCAAGCGGGTAGGCATCGGCATACAGGGCTGCCGCAAGATCATCATGCTCGTCAGAAAACATATCCAGTCGGTCCAGCGGCTGGGTCAGGCGAGAGAAGGCTCCGGCAGGCCACGCTTCAATGCAGGGCATTGTATGGGATGGTCGCAGGATCACCAGTGAATCGCCTTCCGTATGCTGCGCCTTCAGAACAGTGCGGAATCCGGCAGGAATCGAAACGCGACCTTTCGCGTCGAACCGATTCTCATGCGTGCCGAGAAACACACTCACGTAAGACGATGTCCTTCTGATTCAGGCCTTTCCGTTCGCAGAACAGCGGGGAACGGAGCCGCTTCCACCACCTGCATGGTGTTCTGTGGGATAGCATGGGATTTTATGGGACGCAAATTAAAAAGGCAGAAAAAACAGCAGAAAACTGCCATTTGTGAAGTAGTTCGTGAGAACTGTTCTGCAAGATGCAAAGCAATGTTGAAATAGAGAGCAACAACACTTTGCCACGCAATGTTCTGTAAATGTTCTGGTTATATCTGCAAAGACTGGCTGCACAGCGCTGGCTGCGGCCCGAAATGAGGCAGAAACAGAAATGCCAGACGGTCTGTAAGCCGGGTTCTGTCCAGCTCCGGAGAGCCTGGACGGTCATTCGTCTGGGACACACCTCGCGGTGTGCCTCGCGCAACCAACCCGAGCAGCGGGGCGGGAGAACCCCTGAAACCCTTGCAGGTTTCCGCCGCTCCTATTCGGTCTTGCTCCCGGTGGGGTTTGCCCTGCCTCCGCTGTTACCAGAAGAGCGGTGCGCTCTTACCGCACCGTTTCACCCTTACCTTCAGCTTTGTCCCATAGTTTCCCATGAAACATCGCCCGGAAGGCGGTTTGTTTTCTGTGGCACTTTCCCTAAGGTCACCCTCGCCAGCCGTTAGCTGGCACCGTTCTCCCGTGGAGCCCGGACTTTCCTCCCTCCTGCACATAATGCAGAACAGCGACCGTCCGACCGTCTGGCGGCGCCACCCTGCGTCGGGCGGCACAGCAGGTCAAGGGGCAAGTGTGACGGAATCGTATCGGCCTGCACTGAGAATAGGATATGCTCGCCGCCATGACAGTTTCCGCAGAGCCTGAGAGTGCTCAGGCTGTTCCCGCCCGCCCCAACGTCTCCTCCCGCCTTCTGCTGGGCTGGATCCGCTGGCAGGCCGCCCGGCGCAAGGCAAAGGCACTCCGGCATCCTCTGCCTGTTCCAGACATTATGCCGGAAATTCTGCCAGAGAGTGGGTCGGAGGCTGTGGCGGCCAGTAAGACAGAGCGTTCCCCGGATAATCTGAGGGGTGCAGCGGCGGAGCAGGCCAGTTTTCTGGTCGCGCTGCGCAAGGCGATGGATACGCCCTCCTTCCCGATACGCCTGTCGTCTCTGGGGCTCAGGAAAGTCCTCTCTCTTTCCGTGCCCGGTGCGGTGGGCCCCATGCGGGCCCGGCTTTATCTGCCTTACGGGCGGGTGCGGGGCGCTGTGCTGTATCTGCACGGGGGCGGGTTTGTGCATTGCGGGCTAAATTCGCATCACGGCATCTGTTGCCGTCTGGCGCGGGTTTCCGGGGCGGCGGTGCTGTTGCCGGATTACCGGCTGGCCCCGGAGCATCCTTATCCTGCCGCCGTGGAGGATAGTCAGGCTGCTCTGCGCTGGCTTGCAGATATTTCGGCCCGTTTCTGGGGTGGGAAAGTGGCTGTGGCGGGCGATAGCGCGGGCGGGAATCTGTCGGCTGTGTTGGCGCAGGAGGGGGCGGCGGGGCGCGGTCCGGTTCCGGCGTTGCAGGTCCTGTACTATCCGTCGCTCTATGGCGCGCAGGTTTTTCCATCGCATGAGCTGTATGCGGAGGGCTATTTTCTCTCCCGTGCCTCCATGCAGTGGTACGGGGATCAGTATATTGCGCGGGAGCAAGACTGGACGGCGCGCCGGTTTGTGCCGGGCCTTGCCCCCGATCTGTCAGGTCTGCCGCCTGCCGTCATTATCACGGCGGAATGTGACCCGATGCGGGATGAAGGTGCGGCCTACGCAAAGGCGCTTCGGGCCGCAGGTGTGCCGGTGCGGTATCACTGCTATCGCGGCGCACTGCATGGATTTCTGAATTTTTACGCGCTCATGCCCAATGGCAAGGCCGCACTCCGGCTGGGCGGGCGGGCCTTACGCAAAGCATTTGCAGCCTGAAGTGCCGCGGGAGCGTCAAGACGCAGTTAAAGACAGGCGAGGGAAAGCTGCTGTCTGCTTTGGCCAGACTCACAGAAGCGTTCTGGCCAGCCTTCAGGGTATGGGGTGAAAAGCGTTGGGCGACCCCTGATCTGACATGATGATGCGGTTCATCCGGTCAATCCGCAGGGTGAACAGCTTTGGCAGATCACCTTTGGGGCCGGGGCAGGAGCCGGATGTTTTCTGCATCACATCAATACGGGAGGCCGTTGGCGGGTCATTCCCGTTCACAATAAACAGCAGGCAGTCCGGTTTGATGGGCGTCATGCCATTATGCGTCACCATCACGCGCAGGTGGCGGACCAGAGCCGTATCATCAAACCAGCTTTCCGGCCGGAAGGTGTAGCGGTCCGTCAGCATGTCCAGCGTGCCGGTTTTGGCCAGCACAATGACCAGCACGGAAATAGGCACCACCAGCGCCAGACGACGCAGAACATGCTGGCGCAGCGTGCGTTTGCGGAACGGCCCGCGGAGCGGAGGAGTGGGTTTGGGAGCGTTTGCAGTCATGTCAGCATATCCTCATGCCACAGGGCACCATCGCGCGCCAGAAGGGCACGGGTTGAGGCGGGCCCCCAGCTCCCGGCGGGGTAGGGTTCCAGAGGGGAGAGGGCATGACGCCATGAGTCCAGAATGGGTTCAATCCAGCGCCATGAGGCTTCCACCTCATCCCGGCGGATGAACAGAGCCGGGTTGCCACGCACGGCGTCCAGCAGCAGGCGCTCGTAAGAATCATGATACTCGATGGTAAACTGGTTCTCATACGCCATATCAAGAGCGGCATTGCGCACCCGGAAGCCGCCTGCGCCGGGGTCTTTACTGGCCAGAACCAGTGAGAGGCCTTCATTCGGCGCGATGCGGATAACCAGCCGGCCGGGGGAAGGCGTATTGGTAAAAATGGGCCACATCTGCGGGCGGAATTGCAGCACAATTTCCGTCGTCTTGGCGGCCAGACGTTTGCCGGTACGCAGGTAGAAGGGCGTGTTCCCCCAGCGCGAAGAGCGGATTTTTGTGCGGATCGCGACAAAGGTTTCCGTATTGCTGGCGCGGTCCTGTGCCAGATCCTCGGCGTAACCTGGCACGTCCTGCCCATCAATACGGCCAGCGGTATACTGCCCACGAATGACGTTGTGCCGCACCATGTCCGGCGTCATGGGCCGCAGGGCGTTGAGCACCTTCAGTTTTTCGTTCCGCAGATCATCCGCCTGAAGGGAGGCCGGAGCGTCCATCGCGACCATGCACAGCACCTGCAACAGGTGGTTCTGCACCATATCCCGCAGTGCGCCGGATTCGTCATAATAGGGGCCACGCTTGCCCACGCCGACGGTCTCAGCGGCAGTAATCTGCACATGCGCAATCGCGTCGGAGGACCAGAGTTTTTCCAGCGCCGGGTTGGCAAACCGCAAGGCCAGAATGTTCTGGACGCCCTCTTTCCCCAGATAATGGTCAATCCGGTAGATCGACTCTTCGGGGAAGAACCGGCCCACGCCGTCATTGATTTCCGTCGCGGTTTCCAGATTAACCCCGATGGGTTTTTCCAGCACGACGCGGGTGATGGGGGTAATCAGGCTATGCCCGGCAAGCGCTGCACAGAGCGGCGCATACAGGGCCGGGCTGGTTGCCAGATAAAAGACTCGCGTGCGCTGCGGGTCGGACAGGATGCCTTCCAGCCCGCTCCAGTCGCTGCTCTCCTGAGTGGCGTCCAGCGCGACATACTGTACCAGCCCCAGAAAGCTGTTCAGCGTTTCCGCGTCTCGTGCGGCGGCGGGCGCAAATTCCTTTAAGGCGGTCCGCACCTGTTCACGGTACTGGTCAGGGGAGTGGGCGGAGCGCGCAATGCAGATGATGCGGGCATCATCCTGAAATTCCTGCGCATGAAACCGCTGTAAAAACGCAGGCAGCAGCTTGCGCATTGTCAGATCGCCGGTGGCGCCGAAGATAATAAAATCGAAAGGATCAATCCGGTTGATGTGCGCCATAGCCATAGTACTTTCGCAGGAGTGTGGGTGCCCTCGAAAAGCCCCAAACAAAGACTTTCTTCCCCGTGAGTGTGCAGCCAAGAACGGGGTAGTCGGGAAAGCGTTGTGGCAGAGGGTTTGTCCATAAGGCTTCTGGCTGTCAAGGTAATTGACCGCGCGGGCGGCTCGCGATAAGCCCGCGCCTTTGGTGTTCAGGCGTGGCGGGCGGAAGGTCTGCCGCACTCAGGCCCTGAACACGGACTGGAAACGGGGGAACTGGAGCATGGATACCGAAGGATTTTCCGGTGGTGACGATGCAGCCGTGGGTGGCATTGCCGCTGACCGGCTGAGAAGCATCATCGAACGGGTCGAGCGTCTGGAAGAAGAGCGCAAGGCCCTTGCTGGCGATATCAAGGATATCTTCACGGAAGCCAAGTCCGCCGGGTTTGATGTTAAAGTCATCCGGCAGATCATCCGTCTGCGCAAGCAGGAGCCGAGTGAAGTGGAAGAGCAGGAAACCCTGCTGGATATCTATCGTCGCGCGCTGGGAATGTAATCCTGGAAATTTAATCAACCCCATACCGGGCAGTAAGCTCCTTCTTTCGCGGAGCAGGCTGGCGCGGTGTGGGTTCCTGCCGTGTGGGGTCTGTAAAAATGATGTCTGTGGTTTTTCCAGACTGGATGCCGCTCTGGGCGCAGCTTTTGGTGATAGCGCTTGTTATCGTCTTCGGGCTCGCGTTTCTGATGATGCCGTTTGCCGTCTTTGGCGTAAAAGGCCGTCTGATGGAGCTGGAGCTGCAAACGCGGGAAATGCAGGCCGAACTGCGGGCTATGGCCATGCGTCTGGCCGCAGGGCAGGGGGCAGCGCAAGGGACGTGGCAGGGGAATGGTGCCCGGCCCGTGCAGGAGGCAGCGCAGAACCGCCCGCCCATGTCGGAAGGGGTGCCAGAAGGGGTGCAGGTGGAGGAAATCTACCCGCCCGAGCCTGTCAGGCCCTCACCCATTCTTTCAGCACCGGTGCTGACGCCGCTGCGGACCCCAAAAGTTTCTGATGCGTATGAGCCGCGCCGCGATGCGCCGCCTGCGCCCAATCTGGAGCCGGAACCGCGTGAGGTGTCCGGACGGCGCGTCATGCCCTGGCATGAATCGCAGAAAGACGCCTCCGGCAGGCAGGAGCCTCTGGCCGACGCCATGCGCCGCTACCGCGCGCCAGATGCGGACCAGCCGCCGTATCGTCCAGACTTTCTGCGTCCGGCGGAACAGGCTGCTGAGCCACGGGTCAACCGCTCTTATGATGAAACAAACGGGCGTTCTGAGCCTGTGCTCAACTTTCCCTCCCGCAGACCTGCGGATTTCTGAGGCGCGGAGGAGAGCACGCTCCTCCCCTGAGACGCACGCCTTTTAGACGACGACAAGATCATCCCGGTGGATAATCTCGTCGCGCCCCTGCCAGCCGAGAATTTTCGCGAGTTCTGATGAACGATGCCCGGCAATGAGGCGGGCATCATCGGCATCGTAAGCGGACAGGCCCCGGGCCAGAACGCGGCCGCCGTTATCCGTTACAACCACCAGATCCCCCTGCGTGAAGTCCCCTTTGACGCCCAGCACACCGGCTGGCAGCAGGGAGCCTCCATGACGCAGGGCATCTGCCGCGCCGTTATCAATCATAATTTCACCCGCGGGAGTCAGGCTTCCGGCAATCCATTGTTTACGGGCCGTCTGCGCGCAGGTCTGCGGCAGGAACCATGAGCACCGTGCGCCGTCCAGCAGGGCGCGCAGCGGGTGGTTCTGTTTGCCAAGGGCAATGGCCATAGCGCAGCCGGAGCGGGTGGCAATCCCGGCGGCCAGAAGTTTGGTGCGCATCCCGCCGGACGAATAGCCCGGAGGCGGCTCACCCCCCATGGCCTCGATCTCCGGCGTCATGGCTTCAATCACCGGCAGGTGTCTGGCATCCGGATTTGTGCGGGGGTCCGCTGTATATAAGCCATCAATATCGGACAGCAGAACAAGCTGATCAGCCCCCGTCATCTGGGCGACGCGGGCCGCCAGACGGTCATTGTCCCCAAACCGGATTTCCGTTGTGGCAATGGTGTCGTTCTCATTTATCACCGGCACGCAGCCCAGCCCCAGCAGAGTATCCAGCGTGGCGCGGGCGTTCAGATACCGCTTGCGGTCTTCCGTGTCATCCGGGGTCAGCAGCAGTTGTGCGGCTGTCAGACTCTGTGTGGAGAGCGCCTGGCTCCATGCCTGCGCCAGACTGATCTGCCCGACAGCCGCCGCGGCCTGCTTTTCCGGCAGGCGGAGCGCGCCATGGGTCAGCCCCAGCGTGTGGCGGGCCAGCGCAATCGCGCCGGAGGAGACGACGGTCACATCCGTGCCATGACGCCGGAGTAGCGCGATATCTTCCGCAACACTGGCCAGCCATGCCTGCCGTGGGGCGGCTCTTTCCGGATCGACCACCAGCGCGCTGCCTATCTTGATGACAAGCCTGCGGGCTGAAGAAAGGGAGGGGCTGGCGGGGCGTCCGGTCATGGAAATCGTCCAGTAGTCTGTCACGGGCTCCCGGGGGAGCGTACAGGGTTATGCGGGGTCTTCTTCATCCTTGCGGATGGCCGTAACCTGCGTCTGAATGGCGCGGAGCAGTTCCGGCACGCCTTGCCGCGTTGCGGCGGAGATAAGCATAACCGGGGCACCACTGGCTTTTTCCAGTGCGCGTTTGCGGGCTGACGCTTCCCGCGGGGTCATGGCATCATTTTTGTTCAGGGCGATAATTTCCGGCTTGTCGGCCAGACCGCCACCATAGGCCGCCAGTTCATGCCGGATGGTGCGCCAGGTCTCCACAACGTCGCCCGCCGCCCCGTCAATCAGGTGCAGCAGAACGGCGCAGCGTTCCACATGGCCCAGGAAGCGGTCTCCCAGTCCCGTGCCCTCATGCGCGCCTTCAATCAGGCCCGGAATATCCGCCACCACAAATTCTTCTGTCATGGACAGGCGCACAACGCCCAGCTGGGGGTGCAGGGTGGTGAAGGGATAATCGGCAATTTTCGGCCGTGCTGCGGATATAACAGACAGGAAGGTGGATTTTCCGGCATTGGGCAGGCCGACCAGCCCGACATCGGCAATCAGCTTCAGGCGCAGCCAGACCCAGCGTTCTTCACCCGGCCAGCCTTTGTCAGACCGGCGCGGCGCGCGGTTGGTGCTGCTTTTGAAGTTTGCGTTCCCAAAGCCGCCATCACCACCCCGGCAGAGGGTGATGCTTTTGCCGGCTTCATCCAGATCAGCCAGCAGGGTTTCTTTATCGTCGTCAAAAATCTGCGTGCCGATGGGCACTTTGATCACCACGTTCTGTGCCGCAGCCCCCGTACGGTCAGAGCCAGCCCCGTTACCACCTTTGCGGGCGCGGAAATGCTGGGTGTACCGGAAGTCGATCAGCGTATTCAGGTTGGGAACGGCTTCAAACACAATATCGCCGCCACGACCGCCATTGCCCCCATCCGGGCCGCCGAATTCAATATATTTTTCCCGGCGGAACGCGGTGACACCATCTCCGCCATCGCCTGAGCGGACGTAGATTTTGGCCTGATCAAGAAACTTCATGGGATACTTTCAACGCCTGAACATGAAAAGGGGCCGATCCGTGAGGACCGGCCCCTTGCCATTCCGGCCACGGGAAAAACGCGTGGTGGAGCGTGCTGAAAACTTATTCAGCAGCTGCCGGCAGCGCATCCACGGAAACGTGGACGCGGCCTTCGGCGCGACGCTCAAAGCGAACGCTGCCGTCAACCAGAGCGAAGATGGTGTGGTCACGACCAACACCAACGTTAGCGCCCGGCTTCATCTTCGTGCCGCGCTGGCGGATGATGATGTTGCCAGCGATAACCTGTTCGCCACCGAATTTTTTAACGCCAAGACGGCGTCCGGCGCTGTCGCGCCCGTTGCGGGATGAACCGCCTGCTTTTTTTTGTGCCATGACCTAAGTCCTCCTTGGTCTAACCAGCCGAACCCTTAAGGGGCTCAGGCGGCGTTAATCTCTTGAATGCGCAGAACGGTAACCGGCTGGCGGTGGCCATTCTTGCGGCGGCTGTTCTGCCGGCGGCGCTTCTTGAAGATGATGACCTTCTTGAGGCGGTCCTGAGCGATGACGGTTGCCGTCACCTTTGCGCCAGCAACTGTGGGGGCGCCAATGGTCACGGAGCCTTCGCCACCTACGGCAAGAACTTCATCAAAGGTGATGGTGGCGCCAGCTTCGGTTTCCAGCTTTTCAACCTTGAGCACCATGTTGGGCTCAACCCGATACTGCTTGCCGCCGGTGCGGATAACTGCGAACATAAAACCTGTCTCTCTTTCCGATCTCTTGACCATCCGCGGCACAGGCGCAGGCGAAGGGTCTGGTCGCTTTTTGTTCCTTGGCCGCACTGGCGGCATGGCTCCATCTTTGTGGAGTAGTGCGGCTTTTTACGGGGAGAGTCCCGTGCTCGTCAACAAGAACTTGCACATGCCCCGGATCTCTGCTTGCACGCCGGAAAATCCCTGCTTATAAGCCGGGCCAACGGAGAGGTGCCGGAGCGGTCGAACGGGGCGGTCTCGAAAACCGTTGAGCTAGCAATAGTTCCGAGGGTTCGAATCCCTCCCTCTCCGCCATCACACGATAAATTCCCAAATAAAAACAATGCATTAGATGATGTATGGGAAATTTTACCCCTCTTATTCCCCCTCTTAAAACGATCGCTAGGCTTTCAGGAGGCAGGGTGAGAGGGGAAGGGTTAGATGTATAATCTGTATATTGATATAGAAAAAACGAATAAATGCGGTCGCCTATCCAATTGCCTTCTTAGGTAGGGACACTCTTATTCATAAACACATAAAAAAGGGGCCTTCCTTGTGAGAAGACCCCATACATATTTGGCTGTGGTTTCTGTTCAGTCTCCCACGACCTTTCGGCCCGTCAGCCTGAGCCAGTGCAGGATGCCTGCATCCAGAACCGCCATAGTCTTATGCTCTATTTCTGTGGGGCTGTTCTTCTGGCTTGCCCATGCTTCTGTTCCGGCCTCAAGCGCTGCGGTCAGGCCCCTCTGGAAGATTTCGTCCGTGCTGCCTTTTGCATGGTGGTAATCCGCCACTATCACACCCAGACGCTCAGGCGATAACTCAGAGGCTCCGGGGCCGCGCTGCTCGTCGGCATAGAGTTCTGTCAGTTTGTTGCAAGCGGCTTCTGTGGCAGCGCGCAGGTTCTTCTTAACAACATGCGGCTGCATTGCTGCTTGCTCTTCCATCCTCGCGAACAGGAGCGCCAGTTTCCCGGTCACACCTTCAATGGCAACACCAAAGGGCAAGCCAGCATCATGTGCGAGTATGGCGGCCATGCGGCCCATCCCCGGCACGTTCACCCAGCCTTGCCCGTCTTTCTCCATACGGTCGCCCTCATCAAGGGAGGCATAGGCACGATCTGCCGCGACTTCCGCGCTGGCTTCCAGAACGCGACCATCCTTTACTGGCCGGTCATAGATGGCAGAGAGGCGCTGACAGAACTGGCGGGCGTGAAGATCATTCATTTCACAGGCCAGTGGACAATTCGTGCCGTCCTTGAAAACCACGGAGGGGAGGAAGGCGGCTTTACTGTCCTTGTCCAGAACCGGGCGCATCCACAGACAGCGGACGGCCTGCGGGTCCAGCGTCGCGGGGTCAGCGATGATGCCAGGAACGGCAGAGGCGGTTGTGTAGGAAATGTTCATGCTGTGGCGTCCAGACTGTTCTGAGTGAGGAGAGCTTGGGGTGTAATGGTGACGATGCCCTCCGGCGCCGGGTGGCATATGGAGCAGGTCCAGCCCTCTGACGTGTCACCGGCCTTTCGCCACCAGTGCGTGAAGCCGCAAAGGGAGCAGGGACCATCTGCATGAAGGCGATGGCCTGCCTTCACGGGGCTGGCTGTGATGATGAAGCGGGGCGGAGGGTCTTCCCGGTCTTGAGGGAAAGGAGCCATGAAGCGACGGCGTTGGTCATTCCATTCCCAGCCCTGTTCTTTCAGCCAGCGCGAGTCCGGCCCTCCGAAGAGGTAGAGCTTTCCCGTGTCCGGATCCCGTCGGATTCCTGATTGCTCGAGTTCACCGGAAGGGCTGTCTTTGGGGGCATCAGGTACGCTCATGGTAGCGTCGGCACTGATTGAGGGGGCCTGTTCTGTCAGGTGCTGCACGATTTCCGCACGCGCAGCTTTCAGGCAATCCAGAAGCTCAGGGGTGATTGCTGCTTTGTCGCCCCGTATGACCGGCCTGCCATCTGCAAGCACAATCTCACAGCCAAGCCATTCCACCTCTTTAATCAGTGCTGCGGCGTCTGTGTGCGGCGCGGGAGAGGTTCCATGTGGGGCTGAAGAACTGTCATGGGGTGTTGGCAATCCGTCAGCCCAGTCCATCAAGCCGGATAGTGCTTTGCTCACCATGCCGAAGCCCTCCGGGTGTTGTAAAAAACGGTCGTGCCGGTCGCGACGGTCGCGACACGTGCGAAAAAGACTGGTTTCCCGCCATTTTCCTGCATGTTGTTCTGGCACGACCTACCAAAAACGCAGTCGTGCCAGTCGCGACAGGACGGAGCTTCCCGGGTTTGGGTGGAGCGCATCATGCTGCCTCTCCCTCCATGATAGAGCCGGACACCACATACACACGCAGGCGTCCTTCTCCCGGAATCCTCTGAGTGCGCGTCATGTTCTTGCCATTGCCGGGCAAAAGATAATTGGCATCACGCAACACCTTGGCCGCGCGGCTGGGGTCGATGCCCTTGCAGACTTCCTTCCGCCACATCTCAGGGAGGACCAGATATTCCCACTGGCTGCCATCAGGCGTGTCTGTCAGTCTCCGGAAGCCAACACGGGAGACGGTGCGGCTGTGGAAGTTTTCAACCTCACCATCTGGACCGCCTAAAAGAGCAAAGCGGCTTTCCCCATGCTGCTCTATGAAGGCCCGGACCTGCTCTATTGCCTCACGGTCTTCTGCTGCATCGGTCCCGCCGCGCTCTTCCAGCCATGACTGGAAACAGGCTTTTGCTGCCCGCGTGGCCTCGCCCCGGCCCCATGGCAAAACGTCATAGGCCACAGCCAGCTCCCCCGCGGCGGAAACCAGCCCGAAGCGCCGCACGACAGAGCGCACCTGCCCATCCGCTGGGCCAGCAGGCAGACAGTCAGCCTCGAACCTGTCCACAAGCCCCTTGATGCTGTCAGTCAGGCCGGGCTCATCGTCATCCCGCTCTTTGACCAGTGCGGCCAGATAGGCACGGCTGGCTGTCCCGTAGCAGGTGCGGGCTGCCCGGCGGATATGGTCGGCCAGTTCGCCAGCGGAAGGCAGACCGTGCAGAGTTTCGAACAGCCCCATGTCGGCCCCTGCGTCGGCCTGTATGCTGACCAGCCGCACTTCCTGCCCCGCCATGGCCCGGCGCCCGATTTCTCCCATTTTGGTCGCAAGCGTTACTTCGCCTGTGGAAAGGAAGAGGGAGCGCCACGTCTTGCGTGCGCGGGCCTCCCCATTACGACCCGCCCTTTGCTTGCCGGTGTTGTTTGCCAGCATATAGGTGATGTCACCGACTTCACGGCTGTCTGCCTGTCCCATTTCATCCAGTATGAGCAGGGTGTCGGAAGTCTCGCACGCAATACCCTCCGTGCCATTGCTGGTGCCTCGCCATGAGCGAACCATGCCGTCCCGGTCCCCTTTACCCCAGACGGAACCGGCAGCATAAAGCGCGGTCGATTTTCCCGACTGGCTTTTGCCGATGATGTGAAACCCGCCGGATTGCTCCCCCAGAATATCCAGAAGCGGGCCACAGAATGCGATGGAGAGTGCAAATAACAGACGACTGTTCCCGCTGGCGTAAACTGCGATTTGCTTTTGCCATTCCTCCAGCGTCCCGGCCGTGGCGTATTCCGAGCCTGATGCGGCGCGGGTTGTCTGGAATGCAACAGCCCTCCGTCCAGCGCCGAGCGTAATGCCATTGGGCAGGACAAAAACGGGCCCTTGTTCCGTTTTGTGCCAGCCCGAACTGGTCACGCACCGTAAGCGCGCTTTTGTATAAACAGAGGCAATGAACTGCCGGAGGTGGCGGGTTGCTGAAATGTTGCAGTTGAGGCCAGCATCTTCCAGCTCTCCCGCAATGTCTTTCCCTTCACCGTGAACCATTTTTTTGGGGATGGCCCATTGATGATAGAGCTTGTCACGATCAAGCCAGTTAATCAGCAACCCCCATCCCATGCCGCCTTCATCTCGGGTCTCGGCAATCACCTCGAACGGGGCTGAGACCCAGACTGGCGAAGGAGGAAGTTCGCCAGAGGGTTCAGGCGTGAAATAGAGCCCGCGGGAAGTCATGCTGTAACCGGGGGGCATCTTCACGTTTGATTCTGCCTGTGGAGCCTGATCTACCAGCGGACGCAGGATTTCCAGAGAGGGCGTCTCACCGCCCTGCGTCATGTCCATTGGCAGATCGTCAGCCAGATCCCATCCTTCCGGCAGACCATCGGGCACTTTCACCATATGGACAGACTGGGCTCCCGCATTGCGGAGGGCATCAATCGCGGCCTGGGCGTATTTCTCCCCCGGCGCATCGTTGTCAGGCCAGATCGTGACGCGGCGGCCAGCAAGAGGCGACCAGTCGGCAGAACTGACGGACGTGCTGCCTCCGCTGGTGAGCACTGCCAGATCAGGAAACAGGTCACGGGCCGCATCAGCGGTTTTCTCACCTTCCACCAGAAGAACGGGAGCGTCAGGGATGGCGGCCAGTCGGCCAAGTCCATATAGGGGAAGAGGCTTGGCGGGCTGCTTCCAGTGCCAGCCGGTGACGTCACGCCGTTTCCCATTCCCGTCAGTCCAGATGCGGTGCCCGTAGGTGAGGGGCAGCACGACTTTGTTGCCGATCTCATCTTCCTTGCGGAAGCGCGCATAAAGTGGCCGCCCCTCTGCGTCACGGTAAACCCATAAGGCGGTTGCGCTGCGGGGCATTTCTGGTTCGGTGGCCGCTGGGGTCATTGGCTCCCAGACCTCACCCGACATGTTGCTCTGAGAGCTCAGGGCAAGAGCAGCTTTTTTCTCAGCATCTGTCAGGGGGCTGAAAAGCCCGGCCTCATTCACGCAGGCCATAGCCGGAATGTTCGGGGGTGTGCTCATTCAGCACCCCCTTTCAGGCCCAGCATCTTCGCCAGCTCACAGGCCGCCTCGTATTGGGTAACACCAGCCAGATAGGCGGCAAGGGAAATGACATCCCCTCCGCGCGCCTCAGCCTCTGCGAAATCAGCCCAACGGCCAGTGTTCAGATTGACGCTGAAAGAGCCGGGCTTGCGGTCGCCCCGCTTCGGGTTGCGGGCCACCCATTCGTGCCCTTGCTTTTTGCCGTCAGGCAGCCACCGCCCCAGAAGGGCGGGGAGTGCCCCGAGGGCGGCGCGGTTCACTGCCGGGAAGTCTATTGCACCGGCGCGGTCGGAGTCCGGGTGTAAGCGACTTGGATATGCCATGCGTGCTTGTCCTGTATCAGGAACCAGCCGCCTTTCTGTTGCGCGATGCTTTGTGAATCCTGTATAAGAAGACTGCGCTTCTTCATTATGCAGAACAAAAGCAGCCACCCCCAGAAAGGCGGGTGGCTGTTTTATTTTGTAATGACCTCAGCGTCCGGCAGGGATTCAATCCACGCCATGCCCGCTCGAAAATCTATGACAGTTTTCCGCCCTATTTTCTTGGCCTTCAAGGTGCCTTCACCAAGTTTGCGATAGGTGTCAGTGCGGGACATGCCGGTGCGCTGAGACCACGCCTCAACAGAAACGTAATGCGGAACGTCTTGCGGAGTGGGTGCTGTGCTCATCAGTCCCTTCTCCTTTACGCTGCGGAGGGGGAGCGGCGGCGGCCAGCGGGGAGCCGGGCAGCAATGAGCGGGAGATCCGAGCGGCGCACGTAATAGTGTCGCCCCTTCCGTTCAGCAGGAATCCGACCTGTGGAGGCATACCCATATCCTGTTGAGGGAGCGTACATCCCTGCATTGGCATCTTTCCGCAGCCGGGCGCGATTAAGCTCAGCAAGAGCGTCTGTAAGTGTGAGTAAGTCTTGGTTTTTTGAAGTCATGTTGCGTCCATTCAGCCAGTTAAAAGGGCTGAACGGAGAGGTGGCTAGAACTAAGAAATGCCGCATGAAGCGAATTTCCGATTTGTCCTATTCCAGAGGTACATGTAAGGAAAAGTCACAAGCCGGTTCCAAAAGGCTTTGTGTCCTTGCTTACACGCACGGTTAACCCCCGTTCCGTTCAGCAATGGCGCTACCACTTCTGAAAAGCCGCTTCGGGTGTTACCAGCACCCTGAGCGGTTTTTCTTTTGGTGGCCCCGATTCATGAGAGGGGAATCAGAGCGCCGTATTCAAAATGTTCTCTCTCCCTCTCTAATGGCAGTCTCTAATCGCTCTGCCAAGTTCTGCGTTAGCTCTAAATCCACTTAAATCGCGCTGTGTGGCGTTCGGCTGCGTAGTCGCTGTATACGCACCGCATTAACCGCTCGGTTAACTCCACGGTGAACTGAGGCCATTTTAGAGGCATATATGTCCCAAGCTATTCCCTTGTGCGGATTCACACCTAGGCACCGAACAAAAGAGAGAGCGGCAGGAAACTGCGGACGAGCAGCAACAGGTTGCCAATTTTGGTGTAAAAATCCGCCAAAATGGTGATAGTCTTTTGATATCAAAAGCAATATCACTTTCGGGCTCTGGATGGCCTGAGAGGAACGAGCTTCCCAGGGTATTTCTGACATTATCACAAAATGTTACAGAGCGGGATATTAGCAGCGCCATTTGGCGCGTTGCTGACATCCGCGTACTGCTTTCTGCACGGCCTCTAGTCATAATAAAGCCTCGTCAATCAGCGCGCAGCGCCGGTCAATTTCAGTGGCAAGCCAGTTCAGAGCGTTCCCTGTCCCGCCCGCTGGTAGCTTCTGGGCGGAGGGCGCAAGTTCCAGATCACGCCCGATGGCGGCAAGACACTCGCTAATGGCGCCCAGTTCCCAGCTTGCGTTCTGAACCCTGTCCAGCCGGTCAGGTGTGGCCAGAGGGGTTTTGCGGCGCCTTACCGCGGAAGTCCGCTTAACCATGCCGCCCTCCGCTCATTGCCAGCACGTCACGCGCCAGACTGGCTTCCATGCTGTTCGGGTCTTCTGTGTTCAGCAGGACCAGCCGGGCCTTGCAGCTCAGATCCTGAATGCCTCGCGCCTTGGTTTTGCTGACTTTGCGCCAAGCCCGCATATACCTCCGGCTGTGTGGCAGCCCGGCGTCGAAGGTCGGTTTCTTCCAGCAGCAGCGGTCGGAACTTAGGGCGGCGATTGTCGCGGCCTGAATAGGGGTGGTCATGCCGACTGCTCCTTTTGCATCCAGCCGGGCACATCATCTGAGTCCGAAAGCGTGGCCAGAAGATCCAGCTTGTCCTGCAGGCGGTGGGCCAGCCACAGCAGAGCTTCTGGTTCGGTGATATCGCGGCCGTCGCCAACGCCGCTTTCGGCCACGGCCACAACCAGCCCTGATAGCTTTCTGGCATCATTCAGAATGACGCTTGGCGTTCTCAGGTTCATGACGGTTTCATGTTCAAAACCGGTAAGGGGCATGATGTCTTTCATGACTGCACCTCCCGAAGTTCATCACGAACCCGGCCAATGGATTTGACCAGCCATGACAGGCCATCGCCCCAGCCTGCACAGTCATTGTGCGTGGGGGCCGGGTCATGCCCTTCATCCATGTGCTCGTAAATTTCGCCCATCAGCATCATCAGGGCGTTCTGGATGCCGTCCAAGGTTACGGCTTGGTTTGCGCAGAAGCCTGCGGGGATCTTGCTCATTGTGCATCTCCCTTGAAGGCTGTGGCGTTGCTCTCTGCCTCGGCGGCAATCATCCCAAGGTATGAGGACAGGAAAAGAACCCCTCCGGCTACGATGTCCGCATTTCCGCTCCGGCCTGTGCCCCCTTCATCAGCGGCAAAGTGAGCAAGCGCATCGGCCACGGCGGTTGCGCGGCGGATGTATTTTGCATTCCATTCCAGAGAGTAGGCGGCTTCGAGGGTTGTCGGGGCGCTCATCGCACGGCCTCCAGCGCCAATGCTGCGTCACCGGATGCAACCGGGTCAGGTGTTGCCAGCCATAATATCGCCAGCGCGATGAAGATAGGCGCAAGGAGCGCAGGGAGGCTTGTACAGGCGATACGGAATGCCCATGTGTAGATGGGCGTGCTATAGGCACGGTTAGCCATGGCCGAATTCGTCCTTCGGTTTGTGGTTAGGCCGGGTGTGGGAAGGTAGTAGCTCCCCATCCGGCTGCTTAATCTCTTGCGAGATGCCCTCACTGATGACATTATGGGTTTATGAATGCAAGAGAAAAAGTCATTAAAAATGACATTATTCCTGCCCAGATTAGAGCAGGCCGTGCACTGGTAGGTTTAACGCAAGATGATTTGGCATCTGCCAGCGGCCTCCCAAAACGCACTATTGCGCGCATCGAGCTGGCGGAAGTTAATCCTCGCCAGTCCACCATAGACGCTATCCGCACGGCTCTTGAGAACGCTGGCGTTGAGTTTATTGCTGAGAACGGCGGCGGGGCTGGGGTCAGGCTGAGGAAAGGTCAGTAGGGGATCATTCTTACTGACTCCCCAAGACCGTCCCGGTACTGGCATCCTCCTCATTATGGAGGATTCGCATGAGCGACAAAGATAAAAAACCAACACCAAAGCCAGCCAGTCAGCCAAGTCGACTGGAAAATGTCATGAGCAAAAAGCCTTCCGCGATGGCTTTCGACAGCGGGCCAGCGGGTTTACGTACTCCTGCCACACCCAATCAGCCAAGCCCCAAACGCAAATAAAGCCGCTGCGGCTGGGGTTGCGCACCCAACAATCCACGCCAGCCGCATGGTTTTTTGGTCTTTGGCTATGACTGCGTCATTTTCTGTGTCCACATCCTCTGCGAGATCAGAAAAAGCTCGGTAGAACCCCAATTCCGTTTTCTCGTCTCCCTCCTGCATGATGCCATCAAATCACGCGGGCGGCTGCAAAAGGATCTGGGTTTTGGTGGAATACAGAACCTTTGCGCACAGCACGGATGTTGCGAAAAAACCAAAGGCGGCCACAGACGGCGCGCCCTTGCATTTCCCCTGCATGGCGGCGGCAATGGAGGCCGTAGTCAGCGTAATCGCCCACTCTAGAAGTGAGGTCGCTCGAGCTTTCGTCCTGTTTAATGCTTCCTCTTTCGCTTTGTGCGCTGCCTCAGCCTGTCTGGCGCGTTCTTTGGCATAAAACAGATCAAAGTCTTGCCCCTCCGACATGCACTATCTCCCTCATTTTGCGGTGATGGTAGTACACCTGACTGGGCGGCACCATAAGTAGTTTCCCGAGGCGCCTAGTACGGTTATGCTCATCCTTAAGTATAGGCGGGAGTTGGTTAAAGAAGGAAACATTATGATCAATCCGCGTTACGCTTGGCCAAACATGAACTGCCTGGGTGAGCCGTTAACCCCAACCCAAACTGGACCTCACGCTCTGGTTGACAAGAATGGCAAACGGGCATGGGCATGGTGGATATATCATTCGTCTAGAGCCAGCATCTGGATACTTGCCGGATATCAAGGACTGCAAACAGGCCCATCCGGCCTTGTGCGCGAAGGATTTAGTTATCTTGGCCCGGCTATAATGCCATGTTCAAGACGAGCCGCACGGTAAAAACACAGAGGGAAAACAACGTAGGCATCTGAATTATTGTCTGCTAGTGTAACTTCGGGCTTATCAAATCGAAAGAAGTATAGATATGGAAGCTGCCGCTACAGTTTACTCACGAATACTGTCTCCAGACGCAGCTTCGCCGACTGATTCTTATATAGCTGATTTACAGAAAGCCATGTTAGATGCGACTCCAGATTGCATCAAAGTTCTTTCTGTTGAGGGCAATTTGCTAACAATGAATCGGGCAGGTTGCCTGGCACTTAATGTTCCGCAGGATTCCGGATTTGGGATGCCATGGCTGTCTCTGCTTCCGGCTGAGGTCCATGCCGATGGAAGATATGCGCTCTCCAAGGCTGCGCTAGGTGAGACCGTTCGTTTTCTAGGCAATAGTGTCTCTGCCGGTGGACCAGTGTATTGGGATAATTTGCTAACTCCTCTGATTGATAGTCAGGGGAGAGTATTATCAATACTTTGTGTGTCACGAGATGTGACAGAAAAGGTGCAACTCGAAAAAGGGCTTGGAGAAGCTCTTAATCGTGAAAAACTTATAGCCCTAGAAATGCATCATCGTATCAAAAATATTTTTGCAGTCATTTCCGGACTCATACTCATTTCGGAAAAAGAAGCAAACTCTGAACCAAGTGCAAATCAAGTCGTACAAATATTACGTGCAAAAATAAAAGCTTTAAGTCGTGCTTCTGATGTGGTTTTCACAAAAAAGAACAACTCGACAGAGACTGAAGGCTTAACCGATCTCGTAGATGTTTCCAGAGCCGTTTTGTGGCCATATGGCGAGAGGTGTCTTGTTCACGGAGAGCAAATATTGGTTGCTCAGGACAGAGTGTCTGTCTTTGCTCTGCTCCTACATGAACTCGCTACAAATTCAGTAAAATATGGAGCTTTAAGCAAAGATAGTGGCAACGTGACCATTTCTTGGGCGCTTAATAACCATACTGTTCTGTTTAGTTGGCTTGAGAAAGGAGGTCCAAAAATTTCAACAGAGCCAGAGTGTCGTGGATTTGGAACAGAGATGGTCAATAGAACGGTGCAATCTCTGAAAGGAAGAATTGATAGGATGTGGGATGAAGAGGGGCTGACCGTTAATATACGTTTCCCGCATCTCAAAGAGTAATAGCATCTCTCTTTATTGAACGTTATTGGTCTTTCATGAGGAAAGCAGTTGCGATTATGTCAACTACTTTCGCAATTGCCATACACATTAAAAACCCTATGGCTGTCATGCCCATAACATTCATCATCACGCGGTCCTTCCCATAATCCCAAGGCTGAAGCGCTTTGCTGAAGGAGTGGTTCCCATGGCATAGCAGACAGTTCCTGATGGCGGGGGTAGTCTGGGCAGCCAACTCCGCAGATTGATCTCGCTCCACGGTGGCGGGAGTTTAGGTGCGTCACAAAGAGCGATTAGCGGGCATTCCGACGTCGTAGTCATCGCCCATTACTAGCTCAAATGCTCTAATGCTGCTCTCTCATCCGCTTTCTTATGTTCGCCACGGTTGTCGGAGAAACCCCCGTCATTTTGGCGATATCCCGGAGGGAGAGGACTTCACCCTCCGACGTGTTCAGTATCCGCACCACCTCCGCCCGGCGCTTTGTAGCGGTGTCCAAATTGGACGGAAGGGTGGTGCGGTTTTCAGGGGCACCTAGGCTCTCGGTAGAGGTGGCGGGAGATCCCCGGTCAGGGGGAATATCCCCAGAGACAGGATCTGGCCTTTGGGAGTTTTCCGCCACATGCAGCCGTTCCAGATCCCGCAGGATGGCGTCACTGTCATTGTAAGTGCCCTGACTGGCTTCCTGAAAGCGGAGACGGATAATCACGTCCGAGATATTGCGGGCCTCAATCTCTTTGTCGATCAGATCGCCCAAGGCCCAGCGCCGGAAGTCGGCGCCTTGGCTGAGGTAATTATGCTGGCCGTTGCTGTCCGCTATGTTCCGGTCATCATACAGCTTCTCCCAGTACTCGTATTCCGCGATGGCATCGGGAATGGTGTCAGGCCATGGCTTGACCGAGGCGAGGGCCGCACGAACGCGCACGCTCGGGCTGAAGTGTTCTCCATCCCATGTGTCACACTTGCCGGGGCCGCCTGCCTTGCGGAAAGGCTCGATCACCGCATCATAGGCCTGCTCTTCGGCGGTGGACGCGAACACAGCCTCTTCTGAGCCATACCGGGCCAGCACTTCATCCATCTTGGCGCGGTTGGCCATGCGCCATGCCGCACGTTTCTTCTCCTCAGCGCGGGCATATGCGCGCTGGTGTGCCGGATTGCTCATGTCATAGAAGGTGAAGCCACCTGCGGAGGGCTGGGGCTCGTCGTCCAGATACCCCTCCGTGAGCAGCAGGTCAGGCACATCTGCCAGCGTGTAGCCGTGCGGCTTTACCAGCGCCTCAGCCCGGTTGCGTGCCGCGGCCTGCTCTCCAGCGTCGCCCCGCTCAGCCAGCGCCCATATTTTCGCCAGACGGTCGAGATTGAGTTTGTTCTTATGCTGTCCGGCCATCTGTCCTGCTCTGCTGTTCATTATGAACAGTACCGACGGCAGGGATTAGGTACAAGGCGATTGTCCAATTTGGACAGCGCACTTTATCGCAGGGAAGTGCGGGCAATATCCCTATTGCGGTTTCGTCTTCTGGCTTATGGCCTATCGTATCAGGCGACCATTGCCCGGCGCACGGCATCAGGCTCACGCCAGAGAACCCGCAAGAGCGTCCTAACGGCAGGATCCAGACCAACCCGGCCCTGTTCCCAGTTCCGCCATGTCGCGACCGGCACGCCAGCCAAGGCGGCAATCTCTTTCTGGGTCAGCTTCAAATGGCGGCGCACTGTTGCCGGTGTCGGGTAAGGCAGCCCGGGCAATTCGTTATCCGTGCCGTCTTCCTTGGCGTGCCGGTCGATATCTTCATCCGTGGTGGCGTTCACTCGCTTCCAGTCGATGCTGGAAGGCCGCGCTTTGATTTCAGCCAGGGTCATTCTTGCCATTTTAACCACTCCTTCCGGTGCATCTTACGGGCTGAGATAATGCGCAGGCTGTCACCTCTGGGCGTATAAACAATCATGAAGGGCACGCCTTCAATCAGGCCAGCAGCCCTTATACGCGGCTCTCCATAGTCTTTGCGGTCATCTGGTCGCTCAATGACTGGGCCAGCAAAGATCATTAGGACATCCGCAAAATTGAAGCCGCGCTCCTCAAAGCAGGCATCGCTTTTCGCATCATCCCACTCGAACGATTTTGGCCCGTCTGTCATGGTCACTATATACGCTAACAGCGCATAAAAAGCAATGGGAAACGCCCTCTAGTGCGTCAAGACGTGATAATATCCATTATCGCATGTTATCATGTTGTCGTCCTCATATAAAAAACGCTTACAGAATTTAATAGAAAATAAAAAATAACTATGTAATGGTATGTATAAGAAAATTTCAATAAATTGTTTATAGGAAAAACATCATCAATAAGATTGAGAATGTATCTAAAGTAGCATTTTTTCTTGCTAGCGTCATACTAATGGCGCTAGCAACTTTGTTAATAATTTCAGGTGCGGTCGGATTAATATCTGCATTCATAATCTCCTTTAAGGATGGTAGAGGGGAAATCGTGCGAGCGGTAAGTTATGTGGTGATTGCCGTCGCCGTATTTGACGTTGCAAAGTATTTTATTGAAGAAGAAGTCTTGCGATCTAAAGGGAAGCAATCCCTGTCAGAAGCTCGTGGCAGCCTGACCAAATTCATGACAACAATAATTATCGCTGTCTTCATAGAAGGGTTGGTGGGAGTTTTTGAGCAAAGTGGTAAGGAACCGGAAGACATTCTGTTCCCGGCTGCTTTGCTGGTTGTAGCAACGTTTATGGTATTGGCGTTGGGTATGTATCAAAAACTCAGTGTAAATGCTGAGGGAGAAAAAAAAGAGAAAGACTTGGGCGGATAAGCCCAAGTAGCTTACCTCTCTCCATTTTACTTAGACCTCTCACTATCCATCATCAAACATAAAATATGGGTAAAACTGCACGCCTACCGGCTTTCCGGTATTCCCATCACTCGAGCGCGGAGGGCTTCAAACCGTTCGATCTGGGCAAGGCTTGGCTTGCGGGGAATGCGTCTCTTGTGGGGTGAGCGGGGATTCCTGCCCACCTCCGTAACGGAGGCATCTGCACCTTTATGAGACAGGCTCAGACATTTGGGCACGTCCCGGCCATGTTTGCCAGTCATAGCGGGCGCACCTCAATAATCGTCGCACTCTCCGGCCCGTAACGGCGCGACAGCCAAGCATCCACGATCTGGGCATCATCCTTCCACGCGATACCGTTCAGAGCATCAGCAGCAGTTTTCATCTGGTTGTCTATGTCCGGCCGGCTGGTTGGCAGGATCCGGCCTGCCAGTGCACCCGCCGTTTTCTTCCTGCTCCATGAGGGCGGAGGGGCAATGCTGATCGTCAGGGAAAGATGCAGCGGCCCGGTCAGGCACGGCTTGCCGATCTGCTCCATAGCGTGGCGCTGAATATGCTTCTCGGCCTGCACCGTCTTTGCATCCGTGAAAGTCCGGCCATTACCAAAACGCGGGCGACCCTTGGCCCTGAGCAGGCCGGGGATGGTGATGCGGTAAACAAGGGAGGTATGGGCAGGAGTTTCCATGTCTGAAAGTATAGTACGGGCGGGGCCATCGGTACAACGCAAAGCGGCCAATCCCTTACTCAGGAACCTGATAAAACCTGAAATTCAATGCGGGGAAATGTTGAAGAATGTTGAAACGGAATGACTGAAAAAAACTGAAATCACCACATTATTTCATACGTGCAAAAACGGTCGTTTTCTGCGGTTTTAATCGCGGAGAAACGTAGAGATATGGTATAATTTCCTTAATGATTTCGGAAATACCAGAGGAATAATTCAGTCATGGGCGGTTCTGGCTCAGGCCGGACCTATGAAGGGCGGCCCCGCGTAGGTGCAGCGAAGCAGATCAAGGCCAGCGCTCTGGCGAAGATGGGGGCGCTGACAGAGGGATGGTCGGCTAGTCTTAAATGGCCGGGAAGTGGCTGCGATGACATGGAATGCACTTTCTCAGACGACACGCTGCGGCTTTCATGGAATGTGGAAGCCGAACAAGAGAGCCCGCGCGTTATCATGTCTATTCGTGTTTCATGGTCAGCCTGCAACTATGGAGGCAGGCGGCCTTGGCTGATCTGCCCATATTGTGCAAGGCGGATTTCGGCCCTGCACCTGTCCAGCAATTCCAGACAGCTTGCGTGCCGGCATTGCTTCAACATGACCTATGAAAGCAGAAACGTGGACGCCATAGGCCGGTCATGGATGAGGCAGGAGAAGCTCTTGCAGCGGATTGGTGGGAGTTGCGGAGGTGGTATTTTCTCACGTGATCCGTCCCGACCAAAAGGGATGCACCATGCAACGTATCATCGCATCCATAAGGCCGCCTTCGATGAAATGTGGCGGCGCGAAGATGCTCTTGAGGGTCTCTGCATGGCCCGTTTTGGGTGTCGATGGGGCTGGCTTTTCTGACCAGTACGCGCACGCGCGCGAGGGACAGCTCCTATGCAATTCTGCACAGGCCCGGAGAGAGGATATGCCTGCTTGAATTAAACGGCGGGAAACTGCGGCTCATATGAAAAAATAATCAAAGCCGTCGTTTGATTTAATCGTGCTGGGGGCCGCAGAAAACAGCCATCGTTTGAAAAACAATCAAACGCATAGAAAGCAAACCATTGGGGCGCAAGAGACCTTGAGAACAAGGGGCCTGAAGGCGGCGAGTGACACAATACGCGCGCACGCGCGAGACAGTCGTCCAGCAGTCTGGAAATTCTCCGACTGACCTAAGTTGCACAATACGCGCGCGCACGCGCGAGGGTGGAGCCTTTTCACTGCTCTTACAGTGGCGAAGCAGTGTGATCGGGTTTGCTGATAACAGCGGCTCTGAGCAAAGCGGTCCTCTTGAAAAAACATGAAATCGAAAGCGTTAGTCCTTGAGTGAATGTTGAGGTTGCTCAGGCTGCCATCCGCGCTGGATACAGTGAGAAAACGGCAGGAAAAATCGGCTCTGAGAACCTCCAAAAACTAGATATTCAGAACGCGATTTCAGTGTCGTTCAGTCAGACGGCTGGGGGTGTATTTTCTGAGTGGCACGACTGGCACGACCGGCGTTTTCATAGGTCGTGCCATGTGTGTGCTCTGAAAAATGGCAGCTTTCAGCCGAATTTAGAGGGTGGCACGACCGGCACGACCGGCACGACCGAAAAAAGATAGGGCCGGGTGGAGTTTTTCCTCATCCCCGGCAGTGTGCTGCCCAAGTCTCCATGAGAGGACGGCGCTGCTCCAGCAGATCACTCCTCCGGTAAGCAGCCTCAACCTTGTTCTCTATGGCATGGGCAAGAGCCATTTCCGCCACGTCACGCGGGCAGGCATTGGTGTCAGATGTCCAGTCCCGGAAGGTGGAACGCAGGCCATGAACCGTTACGTCCTTGGTTTTGGCGGCAAGGTGGAGGGCTTTGCTCAGGGCTACATCCGACAAGGGCTTGCCTCTCTTATGCCCGGGAAAGACAAAACCCCCGGCTGCGGAGTCTTGGAGGGGCAGCATTTCCTGAAGGACGGCCAGAGCATCAGCCGACAATGGCACGCGATGCTCCCGGCCAGCTTTCATCTTGTGGTCAGGGATGGTCCAGATTTGGGCTGCCATATCAATTTCAGACCAGACGGCGTTTCTTACTTCCCCAGACCGGCCAGCCGTCAGGCAGCAGAACCGCACGGCCTTGGCGGCAATACCTTCTGATGACCGGAGAGCTGACATGACAGGCGCTATATCCTTCCACCCCACAGCTTTGTGGTGCTGAACCTTCATCAGTTTGGACGGAGGGGGCAGGGTCGCTGAAAGGTGCCCTCGCCAACGGGCCGGGTTCTCGCCGTCACGCCAGCCCTGAGCGCGGGCATAGTCAAGAATGCGCTCAATACGACCACGGATGCGTCCTGCTGTTTCGGTTTTCTCTGTCCATATTGGACGGAGGGCGGCCAGCACATCCTGAGTGTCGATGTCGCGAACGGCTTTCCTGCCAAACACGGGAAAAACATGATGATTGAGAGTGCCTGTCCATGCTGCTGGGCCTTTCGGGCCTTTCCAGCCGGGAGCCTGCTCTTGGATGTAATGGGCGGCCACCTCTTCGAAAGTGACGCCGACCTCCAGTTTCCGGGCAGCCTTCTCCTTCTCCCTTTCGATTATTGGATCCAGCCCGCTTTTTATCTGGCGGCGGGACTCGGAAGCCTGTGAACGAGCGTCAGACAGAGAAAGATCCGCAGCACTCCCAAGGCTCATCTGCCGCCGTTTACCTGTCACAGGAGATTTAAAGCGTAACTCCCACAAACGAGAGCCCCCCGATACCGCAAGCCAAAGCCCCCCTCCGTCGCATAGGTCTCCGCTCTTATGGCGAGACACCTGCAAGGCGGTTAACTGGTTGGGTGGGAGTCGGCTCATGGTGTTTACCCCTCTTGTTACCCCCCTTAAAACATGGGCTTTGGAGGTACGTCCAGAAACAACCGTGGACGGAAGAGTGGGTAAAAGCCTAGAATATAGAAGGATTTTGGAACGCTGTGGAACGTGCTGGGACGATAATTAGGCGGACTCCCTCTCCGCCATGCCCCGACTAATACTAATAAAGCCTAGTTGCAGGTCTGGATCACGGACTTGATGCCGTCACGTGCTTCCGGGTTTTCACCGGAGAAGCCGGGGCAACTGCTGTGATAGAAATTTTTGCATCCGGACAGCGCAAAAGCGAGCAGAATGATTAGGGTTGCTTTCTTTCCTGCGGTCATCAGTGTCTGCCCTGGCTTGCTGGTCTGTTCAGTGGGATGGCTTTCTTCGCAAGTCTTTCCCACGCTTTGGAAGGTCGGGTCAATCATTGTTACCCGCAGCAGGACTGCGCATCTGCCATTCAAAAGAACGGCAGGAAATCTCAGGATTATTTATAAAATAATGGAATATATCGCGATCTGGCTCAGGCTGTCACAGGGATAAAATTATCTGCTTCTTACTGTACGGGGAGATGGCTGGAGGAATTTCTCTAAATAGTAAGAGAATTTCCGTTTTTTATAAACGATATGCGGCACAATGGCGGATGTGTGGCTTACCACCGGCGTGGCGCTTTCCCGCATGGTCAGGCCTGAAAACTGGTCTCCAATCATCCACGCGCCGATGGAGGCTGTCACGCCGTTAATCCGGTGGTCCGCAAAGTCCTGATAGATTTTAGGATAGGCGTTGTAGGTGCCTGCCTCGGCATAGAGGGTTTTTGTACCCCGCATCATCCGGACATTTTCACCACCACGGGCATGAATGGGTTTTTCCACATATGCCGCCGAACTGTGGCGGGTGACGTCCTGCGGGCTGTACCCCGCCGCCAGCAGATTGGGGTGACCGGGGTGCCGTTTCCACAAAGCGGGAAGCAGCGCTTTGTTGGAGAGCAGAGCCGTCCATGGCGGGTTGAGAAACGTGCAGTGACAGGTGTGCAGGTGCCGTGCGCCCGGATCACGAAACATGAGTTCCCACGGATACATCCGCAGCATGGTGCGGATAATCCGGCCCTGATAAAGTAGGTCTCCGCCCGTGCTGACTTCCAGATCTTTCAGGTCACAGACTACAGCGGTCAGTCCGGCCTGCTGCGCCCACTGGCTGTAATAAAGGGCGTGTGTCGCGTCCTCAAGATTATCGGGGTAGGGCACGATGTGGATGGTGGGGCTGATACGCCCCGCCTGCCGCAAGGTGGTGAGGTAAGCCACCAGACGTTCTGCCTCAAGCGGCGCGTGGTCATGCGGCTGGCCACAGTGCTGGTGCCAGAGTGTCTGCATGCGTGTGCTTTCTGGTAAGGTGGCCGGGGTGTCCGCATTATATTCAATGAGTCTGGGCTGGCCGCCACACCATGCCAGATCAAACCGGCCAATCAGAAACGGGTCCTGTCTGCGCCATGAGTCGCGCACAACGTCCTGCGCGCTGCGCGGAATATGGAACGTATCCAGCCCGTCCGGTTGCCGGATAATGTCCTCCACCAGACTGAGACACATCTGATGCAGGGTTTGAGCCGTATGGCGAATCAGGGTGAGGGCAGAGTGATCAAGCTCATAACGCACGCTCTCCCGCCACGCTTCGGAGCCATCCTCATTGCGGTAATAGCCATACCCGATCTGATCAGCCTGCGTTTTCCAGTCCTGTCTGGCAGTGGCAGGCACACGACGAATGTGCGGCATCGACCAGCCTTACTCGCCGCCTCCGCCCGCGTGGCCTGCGGCCCCTTCACCAAAGCCTGCATGGCCTGCGGACTCGGCTTCGGCCTCACCACTATCATGGCTGGATGCGCGTCTGTTCATCCAGTTGGACGAGGTATAAGCCGTTGTGCCTGAAGAATGGCCGTGAGAAGAACAGGTGTCCGGGCGTTTATCGGAAGACGACTCGCAGGGGTCAGGCTGTGCCGGGTCTGAAGACGCAGAGTGCGTGTGGCGGCTGAGAATACCGAAGAGACCCAGAATGACCAGAAGTGCTCCGGCAGCAATGCCGAGCAGAGAACCCTTTTTCATTTTTGCTTTCACAACATTTCGAGTGCGGATGAATTTATAGCATGATCCGTGCTCAGAGCGTGTGATAAAAATATGTGCAAATAAGCCATAAAAAATCCGAGGCTGCGCATGGCAGCCCCGGACAGTTTACAGCCGTAAAACAGTCTGTATCAGGCGGCGGAAAAGCGTGAGGCAACCTCCGCAACGCGCTTGCCATACAGGATGGCAGTATCCAGATCGCCCTGCGGGATTTCATCCGTGCTGGCGTCAGCCGGGCTTTGCACCAGCAGGCCGACAGAGCCGCCGAGATTGTTGATATCCGTGCGTTTGGCGGCCTTGGTGTTTGCGGGCGGCAGGCCAAGGCTGACCCAGATGCCACCATGCTGGGAGGCTAGCGTGTTCAGCCATTCCAGCGTGACGGCTTTATCACCGTTCAGGCTGGCGCTGTTGGTAAAGCCTCCGAAAATCTTGTTTTCCCAGCCACGGGTAAACCAGACTTTTGAGGTTGCATCGGCAAATTTCTTAAACTGCCAGCTTGCATTGCCCATGTAGGTCGGTGCGCCGAAAATAATGGCTTTGGCAGTGTTCAGCTTGTCCCAAGCGTCTTCGGGGAGGTTGCCGTTTTCATCAATGGCAATCAGCGTTGCATTCGCACCCTGCGCCACATGTTCAGCAACTTTGCGGGTGTGACCATAGCCGGAATGGTAGACAACAAAAACGTCAGACATGCTTCTTGACCCTTTATCAGGAGGGGCCGCGCTGGCGGCCTGTTTGTCACTGGTCAAACCACCATGCCATCAGAGTCAGAGTGCGATAAGAACTGTTCTGGAGATGTCATCTCCAACTGAGGGAGTGAGATAGTGCCTGTTCAGGCGGAAAGCGCGGAGATGTTGCGTTGCCGCCATGCGCGGGGTGAGAGACCGCTCCATTTCCTGAAAGCCCTGCTGAAGGCGCTGGTTTCCGTATAGGCCAGCGTGCGGGCAATGGCGCTGATGTCATACGCTGGCATGGCCAGATAGCGCAGCGCTTCCGCATATCGGGTTTCTTCCAGCAAAACGGAATAGGAGAGATTACGCTGTGCGAGTCTGCGTTGCAGGGTCCAGTGCGGCAGATTCATCCGTGTGGCGATGTCCGGGAGTTCACTATGTCCTCCCTCAAGAGCAGCGCGGATATGCCGCACAACCTGCTCTTTAAGGGGCAGGTCCGGGGCCGCCAGATCGGGCCTGCTACGGGCAAGGGAGATCAGGGAGGAGCGGATTACGTCCAGCATGCCGCTGTTTGCGTCCGGCATCGCGCGGTCCATGCCGGTTTTACGGAAGACCAGCGCATTGGTCGGGCACTGGAAGCGGATCTCTGCCTGAAAAGCCCGCCGGTGCTCTTCCGCCTGTTCGGGTTGAGGATGTTCAAACTGCACCTCTTCCGGCACCCAGTCCGGGCCCAGCGCGTGACGCAGAATGTTACAGAACATGCCCATGGTCAGTTCCGCATCGTGGCGGCGGGTCAGAATGGACGGGTCCCGGATGGCATATTCCAGCCGCAGGAAGTCTCCATGCTGCACAAAGCGGGTTTCCGTCCGGGCCTGATGATACATGAAGTGCGAGGCGAGATTTTGCAGCGCATCAGAGACGGTAGGGGAGAGCAGGGCAACATAGCCGATCAGTCCCAGATGCCGTGGATCAAACTGCTGGCCGAACCACAGGCCGATATTGCCGTCCTGTGTCTCGGCCGCTGCTTCATGAAACAGGCGACAATACGCCCCGAGGTCCAAGGTATCGGTCGGCAGGGAAAACTGGCGGGTAGACAGGCCCGCGCGCCCGGCAATGCGGTCTATATCCCCGCCACGGTCCTGCATGAAGCGTTCCACGCCACATGCGGCCGCAGCGAGAACGCTCGCGTTTTCTCCTGTGCCGGAAGGGTGGTGCATCATATCCTCAACAAAGCGGAGTGCGGTGTTTATCATTCTGAACGTTGTAAAGTGTCAAAAGTTTGTTGGAATCGGTCAAGTCAGTACGCGCGCAGCTCAGCTATCATTTCAGTATCGAACGAAAATAAAACCAGTCGGGCAGGACGCCGGAATCTTGTAAAAAAGGCCGGGCAGAGTGCCGAACGGGATCGGGAGGCACGCCAATATGGGGTTTCAGTATAGTCTTGGCGGTGAACACTATGTGTTTGACGATCTGAAGACACTCATGGCGATCGCCTCTCCCGCGCGGTCAGGCGATGAACTGGCTGGACTCGCCGCAACATCCTACAGGCAGCGTATCGCGGCCCGGCACGCACTTGCGGATGTGCCGCTTGATCTTTTTGTCCGCACAGACCTGATCTCTTATGAGGCTGATGACGTCACCCGTCTGATTATGGATACGCACGACAAGGCGGCCTTTGCCCCGTTTGCGTCCATGACGGTAGGAGACCTGCGGAACTGGCTGTTGTCTGATGACGCGACGCCCGCGGCATTACGCACTGCGGCACCCGGCTTTACGCCGGAAATGGCGGCAGCGGTCAGCAAGATTATGCGCAATCAGGATCTGATGAGTGCCGCGCGCAAAATGCGTGTGGTCACGCGCTTCCGTAACACAATCGGGCTGGAAGGTTGTCTGGCGTCGCGCCTGCAACCGAACCACCCCACGGATGATCTCAAAGGGATTGCCGCCTCCACGCTGGATGGTCTGCTCTATGGCATGGGAGATGCCGTCATTGGCATCAACCCCGCGACCGACAGCGTCGCGAACGGTCTGGCCCTGCTGGACATGCTGGATCATGCCCGCCGCCGCTATGATATTCCAACGCAGACCTGCGTGCTGACTCATGTGACCAACACGCTTGAGATCATGAACAAAGGCGGTGCGGTGGATCTCGTCTTTCAGTCCATTGCAGGCACGCAGAAAGCTAATGAAGGTTTTGGCGTCACGCTGGCGATTTTAAAAGAGGCACATGAGGCCGCTCTCTCGCTCAAACGCGGTACGGTGGGCGATAACGTGATGTATTTTGAGACAGGGCAGGGAGCAGCCCTGTCTGCAGAGGCGCATCACGGGCTGGACCAGCAGACGGTGGAAACACGCGCTTACGCCGTGGCCCGTGCGTTCCGCCCGCTGCTGGTGAATACAGTCGTTGGCTTTATTGGTCCGGAATATCTGTATGATGGCAAACAGATTATCCGTGCCGGGCTGGAAGACCATTTCTGTGCCAAGCTGCTGGGTGTGCCGATGGGGTGTGATGCCTGTTACACCAACCATGCCGAGGCGGATCAGGATGATATGGACAATCTGATGGTGCTGCTGGGGGCTGCGGGAATTACCTTCCTGATTGGCGTGCCCGGTGCGGATGATATCATGCTGAATTACCAGAGCCTGTCTTTTCACGATATTCTGACCCTGCGCAGTATGCTCAATCTGCGGCCTGCGCCCGAATTTGCGGTGTGGCTGGAACAGATGGGCCTGTTTGAGCCACAGTCCGGCCGCATGCTGGAACTTGCCCCGCACCAGACGCGCCTTGCGCAGCTTGTGGGCTGACATCATGACAAAAAAACCTGTTTTTCCTTCTGAGAACACAGAGACCAGACCGGATGTCTGGCAGGATCTGCGCGCCCTCACGCGGGCGCGGATTGGTCTGGGCCGAAGCGGCAATGCGCAACGCACTTCTGATGTTTTGACGTTTCAGGCCGCCCATGCACAGGCACGGGATGCTGTGCATACACCGCTGGATGTGCAGGCCATGCTGGCGCAGATGAACGGTATGGCCTGCCTGTCTGTCCGCAGCCGTGCGGATGACCGCCCGACATATCTGCGCAGGCCCGATCTGGGCCGCAGGCTGGCCTCGGAAAGTCTGTCGTTTTTACAAAAAGGCGAATGGGATGTTGTGTTTGTCGCAGCAGATGGATTGTCTTCCGTGGCAACGCAGAAGGGCGCTATTCCGTTGTTCCGGGCGATGCTGCCACGGCTGAAAGACTGGCGGATTGCGCCGCTGGTCATTGCCACGCAGGGGCGTGTGGCTCTGGGGGATGAAATTGCCTCCGCCCTTGGTGCCCGCATGGTTGTGATGATGATTGGTGAGCGCCCCGGCCTGAGTGTGGCCGACAGCATGGGCGTTTATCTGACATATGCGCCCTATGTGGGGTGCCCGGATTCCGCCCGGAACTGCCTTTCCAATATTCACCCGCACGGGCTGCCGACCTCGGGAGCCGCCGACAAACTGGCATGGCTGATGAAGGAAGCCATGCGGATGCAGCTGACAGGTGTTGGCCTGAAAGATGCCGCACCGGACAGCGCCTCTTCTGACACACTTCCTGAAAGCTCCCTTCCCGCCATAGTAAAGGACCAGCACGTATGAGCCAGAACCCCACCCATCTGCATAAAACACTGGGGGCGTTCCACCTGTGGGGCATTGCCGTCGGGCTGGTGATTTCTGGCGAATATTTTGGCTGGAGTTACGGGTGGGCCACGGCGGGCACACTCGGCTTTCTGGTTGCTACTGTTTTTGTGGCGGTGATTTATACGGCTTTTATCTTCAGTTTTACGGAACTGACCTGCGCCATTCCGCAGGCTGGTGGCCCGTTTACCTATAGCTCGCGTGCTCTGGGCCGCTGGGGCGGGCTGATTGTAGGGCTGGCGACACTGGTGGAATTTATTTTTGCACCTCCCGCCATTGCTCTGGCCATCGGGGCTTATCTGAACGTGCAGTTTCCCGGACTTTCACCCAAGGTGGCGGCCTGTGGCGCGTATCTGGTGTTCATGACGCTGAACATTGTTGGCGTGCATATTGCAGCAACCTTTGAACTTTTTATTACCATAGCAGCCATTATCGAACTGCTTGTGTTTATGGGCGTCGTGGCTCCGGCTTTTTCATGGCAGAATTTTACCCAGAACGGTTGGGGTGTTGCGCCCCATTTTGGCTGGGAAGCCATGGGAGGCATTTTTGCTGCAATCCCGTTTGCAATCTGGTTCTTTCTGGCCATTGAAGGTGTGGCCATGGCGGCTGAGGAGGCGAAAGATCCCAGACGCGCTATTCCTGTGGCCTATATTGCCGGGGTGCTGACCCTCGTTTCTCTGGCTTTTGGTGTCATGCTGTTTGCCGGGGGTGTGGGGGACTGGCGGACTCTGGCTAACCTGAATGACCCTCTGCCGCAGGCCATGAAGCAGGTGGTGGGCAGCCATAGCGGCTGGCTGCACATGCTGGTCTGGCTGGGGCTGTTCGGGCTGGTGGCGTCCCTGCACGGCATTATCATGGGCTATGCACGGCAGATTTTTGCGCTGGCCCGTGCGGGCTTCCTGCCGAAGGTGCTGGGGCGGCTGCACCCCCGGTTTCAGACACCGTATATGGCAACCATTGCCGGTGGGGTCATCGGCATCGCGGCCATTTTCTCGGATGATATCATTTCCATCAACGGGCAGTCGCTCACCGCGACGCTGGTCACGATGTCGGTCTTTGGGGCGCTGACCATGTATGTGCTGAGCATGATCAGCCTGTTCCGCCTGCGCCGCACGGAGCCTGACCTGCACCGCTCGTACCGTGCGCCGTTTTACCCTGTTCTGCCCGCTGTTGCGCTGGTGGGGGCGCTGATCGCACTGGTGGCCGTCATTGCCTGCAATGGCACAATTTTCTGCCTTTATCTGGGCTTTATGGTCGTGCTGTCTGTTCTGTTCATGGCTCTGTCCAGAAAACAGCCGGTTTAAGAATGTGATCAGATCATGTTTTGTGAGCCGGGTATTTTCAGGAGCGGACGCAGGCAGATGGTAACGCACATCACACTCAGACGGGTTTCTCTGGTGTCTTTGCTGCTGATGGGCTGTGCAGTGCTGTCTTCGCTCTCCCATGCAGACTCAACCGGGCATCCGGCACGGGTGCGGGCCTCCGTGCCCAAAAAGCGGGTGCAGCCGGGCAGCGTGCAAAAGCCGGTCTCCCAGCCGCTGGCCGCGCAAAAACCCGCCGTGCCGCCGCCCGCGGCCTTGCCAGAAATTGCGCCCGCTGCGGCTGTGCAGGAGGATATGCCTAAACTGCATGTGGGGAATCTGTTCCACCCAAAGCCCGGCCATAAACTGTCATACTGGGACGGGCTTGAGGGGCATCTGAGTATTGAGGCCGGGATTGCAGGCAACCCGTGGACCCGTTCTGGCAGAAACTTTGGCCAGTTCTATACGGACCGCGCCAATACCGTCTCGCTCAACCAGATTATGGGGTCTCTCTCGCATCCCGTCACCAGTGTGGGGGGCGGGTATGGCATCGGCTTTGTGCTGGAAGCCATGTACGGCTCGGATGCCCGGTTTGACCCGACGATTGGCATGGGGTCCGGCTCACTGAACAGCCTGTATCAGTGGGCGCCCACGCAGGCGCATCTGGATGTGCATCTGCCCTGGCTGTTCCGGCACGGGATTGATGTGCAGATGGGGCAGATGTACGGGCTGATGGGCGTGGAAGGCACTCCGGCGCAGGCGCGTCCGTTTTACACGTTCAATTATGCCTCGGACTATATTGTGCCGTTTGAAACCGTCGGCATTGTCGCCACCATGCATCTGGCAAAACATGCGGACTGGATTGTGGGGATTGATGCCGGGAATTCCACAACATTCGGGCGCTCGGGAAACAATAATAAACCCAAAGGCTATTTCGGTTTTACGTTTAATCATCTTCTGGACGGCAGGCTGGATGTGCATGCCATTGGGCATTTTGGCCCGCAGGGGAACAACAGCCGCGCTGTGACCTCACCAGATGGCTGGACAAGTGCCGGGGCCGGGCCGCAAGCCAACCGGAAGATGCAGTATAACGGCAACCTGATGGCGGCCTATCATGTGAACAAGGCCGTGACCGTCACGGTCGATGGGGTCTATCTGCACGATGATCTGTCTCATGATGATGCCTATGGCGTGTCCACTTATCTGGCGTGGGCCATTCATCCCTGGCTGACGCTCAATGCCCGGGGTGAAATTTTCCGGGACAATACGGGGGCAATCATCGCGCAATATGCCAGCTTTACGTCCTACACACGCTCCCTCAGCAACCAGCCTTATCCTTATTATGTAGCGCCCCCCACGACGTATGGGGCGCTGACCGTCGGGGTTTCCTACCAGCCGCAATTTATCAATAAGCGTCTTGGTCTTGGGTCTCTGACCATCCGGCCGGAAATCCGTCTGGATAAATCGCTGAATGGCACACATCCGTTTAATCAGGCAGGCACGGTCTCTCATCCGGTCGTCAATAATGGCACTAACAACATGCTGTGGTTCAGTTGTGATGCCACATGGGCTTTTTAAAAACTGGATGATACGCCAGACCTCACGCAGACTTTTGGTCTGCTCTGTGTGCATTGTCTCTTGCAAGCCGGGCGTATTCACCCCATCATAATAAACACGGTTGTCTTGTGTGCAGCCGTGACGTTCTCAGGGCAGGGTGAAACTCCCTACCGGCGGTAAGTAACGGTTTTCCGTTATAAGCCCGCGAGCGCCTGCTTCGGCAGGGTCAGCAGATCCGGTGTAATTCCGGAGCCGACGGTTACAGTCCGGATGAGAGAGAACGGTGCAGACCTTTGGGTCTCCGCGTCTGGTGCGGAGGCGCAAGGGGTGACCTCTGCTATCTGCCCTGAGTCTGTCTGGTACGATATTTTGGGCAGATAGGTGCAGGGTGTGACGAAAAACCCTTCAGACATAATGCCGGACTGTGTTGCGCGGGCCTTTGAGGCTGCGATTGCAGACGCATGGCGGTTTGTGGGCCAGACGGCGCCCAACCCGGCGGTGGGCTGCACGCTGCTGGATGAGGCCGGGGGCGTGCTGATGGTGGCGGCCCACCACCGGGCAGGGCAGCTCCATGCGGAACGTCTGGCGCTGGAGCAGGCAAAGCAGGCCGGGGTGTTTGACCGGGTGCATACAGCGGTTGTCACGCTTGAACCCTGTAACCACACAGGCCGCACGCGCCCCTGCACGGAAGCACTGCTGGAGTCTCCGGTTAAAACGGTCTGGATTGGCTGCCCGGACCCTAATCCCCATGTGGCCGGGGGCGGGGCTGCCGCGCTCATAAAAGCGGGCGTTACGGTGCGCTGGCTGGCGGAAAGCCCTAACGGGGCAGACCTTGCCGCCCGATGCCGTGCGCTGCTGGCTCCGTTTGCCATGCGGATGACGCAGGGGCGGCCGTGGATCACGGTGAAGCAGGCGCTGGATCAGCAGGGCAGTATGGTGCCGCCCGCCGGGCAGACAACCTTCACCACCCCAGACTCGCTCCGGTTTGCCCATGCCCTGCGGCGTGCGACCGATCTGGTTATTACCGGCACCGGGACAGTGGTGGCTGATAACCCCTCTTTCACGGTGCGGCATGTGCCCGACCATGCGGAGCGCCGCAGAACACTGGTTGTGTGCGGGCAGCAGGCCCATGTGCCTGCATCGTGGCTGGAGCAGGCCCGCACGCGCTTTGATGTGCTGTTCTGCCCAGACCTTCAGGGTCTGCCTGCTCTGCTGGCTGAAACCCCGGCTCTGTGGGCCATGGTGGAAGCTGGCCCCACGCTGCTGGCCGCTCTGCGGGTGCAGACTATGTGGGATGACTGGCTGACCATTCGTCAGGACGCGCAGGGCGCGGACCATTTTTCCGTTTCAACCCGTCATGCAACAACGCCGCTTGCTCTGTTTCCGGAGTGGGCACGGTGCGCTGAGGAGTAACCATGTTTTCCGGAATTATTGAATCACTCGGCCCTGTGCTCAAAGTCGAACCTGGCGCAAAATCCGTCATGCTGGACGTGGAAACCGGCCTGCGGGATGTGGCTGAGGGGGAGAGCATTGCTGTTAACGGCGTGTGTCTGACGGCAACAGCACCGTCTGAAACCGGACGGGTGCAGTTTTTTGTCAGCAGCGAGACGCTGGACCGCACCACGCTGGGCGCACTCCGGGCCGGAAGTTTTGTGAATCTGGAACGGGCTGTAACCCCCGCTACCCGGCTGTCCGGCCATATTGTGCAGGGGCATGTGGATGGCACAGCCCGTTTTATTGAAAGCACTCCCTCTGGCGATGCGCATCGGGTGGTGTTTGAAATCCCCGCCAGCCTGCGGCGCTATATGGTGGAAAAAGGTTCCATCACGCTGGATGGCATCAGCCTGACCCTGAATGAACTCAGTGATGTGAAAGATGATGCGTTCCGCATCGCTCTCATGATCATCCCGCACACATGGACCCACACCAACCTCGGCAAAATTGCGCCGGGTGATGCCGTGAATGTGGAAGTGGATGTCATTGCCAAATATGTGGAGGTTCTATGTCAGAACCGGTGAAAAAAATGCCGTTAGTGGCGGCTCAGTCGTCTGACGCCCTGCGCCGCGCGGTGGAGGCTCTGCGCGCGGGCCGCATGGTGATTATGGTGGATGATGAGGACCGTGAGAACGAGGGTGACCTTGTGATGGCGGCGGAATTCATGACGCCAGAAGCTATGAATTTCATGATCACCCACGCGCGTGGGCTGGTGTGCCTGCCGCTGACCCCCGCACAGGTGGAAAAGCTGCAACTGCCCATGATGGTGCGGGATAATACCGCGCGGCATGGCACGGCCTTCACCGTGTCCATCGAAGCGCGGGAGGGGGTGACAACCGGCATTTCCGCAGCCGACCGTGCGCATACCATTCAGGTGGCGGCATCTGAGACGGCTCAGCCGATGGATCTGGCAACTCCCGGCCATATTTTCCCGCTGCGGGCCGCCCCCGGAGGGGTGCTGGAGCGGATTGGCCATACGGAAGGCTCTCTTGATCTGCTGCGTCTGGCTGGCCTGCGGCCTGCGGCGGTTATCTGTGAAATTCTGAATGAAGACGGCACCATGGCCCGCCGCCCGGCGCTGGAAGTTTATGGGCAGCAGCATGACATGCCCATTATCTCCATTGCGGAGCTGGTCACATGGATCAGCGCCCACGGCCTGACGCCACTTGCGACAGTTGCAGAAAACGCGGGCGTTGTGGCGGAGACGCAGGAAGCACCGGAAGCTGACGGCGCGGCAGAAGAAGCCATGGCCGATCTCGCAACGGCCTCTCTCCCCAGCGCTTATGGCGGGGAAGATCTGGCGATCCATGCGTTCCGCGATTCCCGTGGCGTGGAGCATGTGGCTCTGGTGAAAGGGAACCCGGCGGCACAGGGGGCTGTTCCTCTGGTGCGCATGCACTCCGAATGTGTGACGGGGGACGCGCTGGGCTCTTTGCGGTGTGACTGCGGGACGCAGTTACATGCGGCTCTCAGGGCCATCGGCAAAGCGGAGAGTGGCGTGCTGGTGTACGTCCGCGGGCATGAGGGCCGGGGCATTGGCCTTGTCAACAAGATCCGGGCTTATGAATTGCAGGATGCCGGGCTGGACACGGTAGACGCCAACCACCGGCTTGGATTTGCCACGGATGCGCGGGACTGGGCGGCAGCGGCCGGAATCCTGCGTGATCTGGGCGTGGGTGAGCTTGATCTGCTCACAAACAATCCGGACAAGGTGCGCGCGCTGGAAGCCCGTGGGTTTCTGGTCCGCAAGAGAATCGCTCTGGAAACCCCGGTCAATCCGCACAACCGCGCTTACCTGCATGCCAAGCGGCAGCGCATGGGGCACAGCCTGAGTCACTTTTCTGTGAGCGATGCGCCTGCTGACGCCACGGTCTGATTTTACACAGTTTTCTGTAAGGATAAGTTTATGAGCACACGGAACCCCGTCTCCCTCCCGGACCTCACCCTCACGCCCATGCCGCGTCTGGCGCTGATCGTCAGCCGCTTTAATGAGGACGTGACCGGCGGCCTGCGGGATGGCGCTCTGGCATGGCTGGGGGAGCACGGCATTACGGTGGCCGAGGGTGATATTTTTGCAGCGCCGGGTGCGTTTGAAATGCCCCTGCTGGCTCAGACCCTTGCAAAGAGCGGAAAGTTTGAGGGCGTGATCTGCCTCGGCTGCGTGATCAAAGGGGATACGGCCCATTTTGAGTTTATCAGCCTCGGCACCACGGTCGGGCTGATGCAGGCCTCTCTGGCAACGGAAACGCCCATCGCCTTTGGTGTGCTCACAACCTACACGGACGAGCAGGCTAACGTGCGTTCTCGCGATGATGTGCACAATAAAGGGCGGGAAGCCGCTGCAGCCTGTGTGGAGTCTCTTGCGTTGCTACGTCAGATCAGGGTCTGATGCAGAAGGGCGCCATCATGGAGTCAGCAGCCTTGTAACGCGGGGGAAGAATGAAGCGGGTTACCGTCATCGCAGGTCTTCTGGGGCTGGGGCTGACTGTCTGGATGCTGATGCAGTTCGGCGCGCGCTCCATTCTCTCTCTTATCATGACAGGCGGCTGGGGTATTCTGGCCGCCACTCTGTTTCATACGGTTCAGGTTGCGCTCTCGGCTCAGGCATGGCGCACCATTGCGGGCAATACTCTTGCGCCCGCTCTGTCCTGGCGGGACTATTTTCTGCTGCGCTGCGTGCGGGAAGGGATCAACAACCTGCTTCCCGTGGCACAAGTAGGGGGCGAGGTCTGGTCCAGCCGCCTGCTGGCGCGGCGCGGCTTAGGGACCAGAAACGCCGCCGCCGCGACAATCTGTGATCTTACGCTCGAACTGCTCAGTCAGGTCCTGTTCACCTTCATGGGGCTGGGCCTGCTGCTGTTTCTGGTCAAACGCTCCCCCATTACGGATGAATTGCTGGAAAGCGCCCTGATTGCGCTGGCAATCGGCCTCGCACTGTTTATCAGCCAGTGGCTGGGGGCCGTTGCGTTTGTCGAGGTGCTGCTGGTCAAAATTGCCGGACATCTGGGCTGGAGCGGCGTGGATGGTATCCGTGGGCTGCATCAGGCCGTGCTGGGGCTGTACAAGGTCAAGCGGAATGCCGTTATGGCTCTGTGGCTCCAGTTTCTGGCGTGGGCGCTGGGGGCTGTGGAAGTCTGCCTTATTCTGCATTTTATGGGGTATGACTGCTCGCTCTCGGTCGGGTTTGTGATTGAGGGCGTGGGTGAGGCCGCCAAATCTGTCGGGTTTGCCGTGCCGGGGGCTTTAGGGGTTTCAGAAGGTGGCTATCTGCTGATCGGCAGCCTGTTTGGCATCAGCCCGGCGCTGGCCATTGCCCTTTCTCTTATTAAACGTGTGCGGGAAATTGCATGGGGGCTGCCGTCTCTGCTGGTCTGGCAATGGCTGGAACACCGGTGGGATGCGCAGCATCAGGCAGGGTGCAAAAATCCGCTTTCCCGCCCCGGTCTGTAAGCCCGTCAGGCGTGATCTTACATATCCTCCCTTGCGTCAGGCCGGTGGGTTGGTCCAAACGAATGCAGCTTTGGGCCTTGTGCCGTGAACTTTTCAGGATCTGATTGTCAGTCATGCTCTCTGCCCCCATAGGTCGTTTCATTACATTCTGTGCGCGTCATGCCTATGCGGTGGTGGCCTTGTTCCTGCTCCTGTCCTGCGGGGCGGTGTATGCGGGCATGACATGCCTTGGTGTCACAACGGACACCAGCAAGATGTTGTCCGACCGTCTGGAGTGGAAGCAGCGCTCGGATGAAATGGGCCGCCTGTTCCCGCAGAAGGAAAACCTGCTGGTGGCGGTGATTGAAGCCGACCTGCCGGAGGAAGGGCGTGAGACCGCGCGTGTGCTGGCGGAAAAGCTGGCAGCGGACCACACACATTTTGATTTTGCGGAACGGCCGGACGCCAATCCGTATCTTGTCCGCAATGGTCTGATGTTTCTGGAGCCTCAGCCGCTTTCTCAGGTGCTGAATGACACCATTACAGCGCAGCCGTTCCTCTCAGCACTGGCGCAGGACCCCTCAGCCCGCGGGCTGTTTGGCGCGATGTCTCTTATTTCTGAAGGCATTAAGCAGGGGCAGGCAGACGGGCTGAAAAGCTTTCAGACGCCACTGGCGGGGTTTGCCACCAATCTGGAAAAGGCCGCCGCAGGCCAGCCGCAGCCTTTGTCCTGGCAGCAGCTTCTGGGCGGCCAGTTGTCTGATCTGGCGGGGCGGTATCAGTTCGTGATTACCAAGCCGAAGCTGGATTACGGCTCTTTCCAGCCGGGCGGTGCCGCGTCTGATGCGATGGTGCAGGCTATCAAAACCCTCGAATTTGTTAAAAGCGGGCAGGTCAAGGTCCACATGACCGGGCAGGTCAAGCTGGATGATGAGGAATTTGCGACGGTGGCCGAAGGGATGGTCACGGGTCTGCTCGGCTCTCTGGCGCTGGTAACGCTGTGGCTGACGCTGGCTGTGCGTTCCTGGCGCGTGGTGCTGCCCATTGTGGTGACACTGGTTGTGGGCCTGCTGCTGACAACCGGCTTCGCGGCCGTTGCCGTTGGCACGCTTAATCTGATTTCTGTCGCCTTCGCCATTCTGTTCGTAGGGATCGCGGTGGATTTTGCCATTCAGTTCTCGGTGCGTTTCCGCGCCCAGCATGCAGATTCCGGGGATGCGGGCATTCTGGAAGCCCTGCGGGAGACAGGGGAGGAAACGGGGCACCAGATTCTGGTGGCGGCTCTGGCAACATCCGCGGGCTTTCTGGCGTTTACGCCCACCGCCTTTCTAGGGGTGGCGCAGCTTGGGCTGATTGCCGGGATCGGCATGCTGGTGGCGTTTGTGTCCACCACCACTCTGCTCCCCGCGTTGCTGAAAATCTTTCACCCGAAACTCGACTGCCCCGATATGGGCTACGGCTTTATGAAGCCGGTTGATGTTAAAATCCGCCATCATCGCCATGTGCTGCTGGGCGTGTTCGGGCTTGTGGCTGTGGCAGGTATTGCGCTGGTGCCCAAACTTCAGTTTGACGGTGATCCGCTACACACCAAAAATCCGAACTCTGAAGGGATGCGCGCCCTGCATCTGCTGATGAGCAACCCGCAGTCCTCCCCATACAGTGCGGAACTGCTGGTGAAGTCTCTGGATGATGCTCAGAAGCAGGCTGAACGTCTTTCCAGCGTGCCGCAGGTGCATGATGTTCTGTGGCTCGGCTCTTTTGTACCGACAAAGCAAGATGAAAAACTGGCGCTGATTCAGGATGCCGCGTCCATCCTGCTGCCTACTCTGATTGTCCCTAACCCCAAACCCGCGCCAAGTGCGGATGAACTGCGCGCGTCTGCCGCCGCGACGGCCACGGCACTTGGCGGCGTGCTGGACAAGCTTTCCGCGCAGGACCCGCTGCGGCGGATTCAGGCCGCACTTGTTAAGCTGTCCACCGCGCCGGATGCGCAGGTTCTGGCTGCCAATAATGCTCTGGTGCGTTTCCTGCCGCTCCAGCTTGATCAGCTCCGCACCATGTTGCAGGCAACGCCGGTCACGCTGAAGGACGTTCCGCCCTCTATTGCAAATGACTATCTGCTGCCGGACGGCCGCGCTCTGGTTGAGGTGCATCCGACAGGCGTGATGTCCAGCAGCGGGGCCCTGCGGAAATTTGTCACGGCGCTGCAAAAGGTGGAGCCGGAAATTGCCGGAACGGCAGTGGATATTGTGGAAAGCGCCCGCTCTATCGTGCGCGCGTTTGAGCAGGCAGCCGCAGCGGCCATTATCATGATTGCGCTTATCCTCTTCCTCGCCCTGCGGCGGGTGAAGGATATGCTGCTGGTTCTGGCCCCGCTCATGCTCTCCGCGCTGATGACGGTCATTCTGGTTGTGGTGTTGCCGGAAACCCTGAACTTCGCCAACATTATCGCGCTGCCGCTGTTGCTGGGTGTTGGCGTATCCTTCAACATCTATTTTGTCATGAACTGGCGGGACGGGGTGAAATCCCCTCTGGCGTCCCCCACGGCACGGGCGGTCCTGTTTTCCGCCCTGACAACTGGTACAGCCTTTGGTTCTCTGGCACTCTCACATCATCCCGGCACGGCCAGCATGGGGCGGTTACTGCTGCTCTCACTGGGCTGCACGCTGCTGGTCACGCTGGTATTTGTTCCGGCACTGTTACCCAAACGCCCTATTGATGAAGCCTGAAATCATTAAGGGTCTCTCATAAGAGTACTGCTTAAAAGCACTGAAAAAGCCGCCTTCCATTAGGGAGGCGGCTTTTTGGTGTACGGCCTGCGCAATAGAAGAGGAGGGTCGCCATCCGCAGACGGCCCGGCATACCCCTTCTGACCAGAGCAAAACCCCGGAGAGTCGCGGCTGGCGAGCCGATTGACCGGACTCCGTGTGCCGCAGTGCCAGGAAAAAAATTTAGTGCGGAAGCCGGAGAAGATCGGGGGTTACAGACCGATATGACACGCCGTTCACAACAAAATATGGCGTTTTTAGGGAAATGTTAACGAAAAAAGAACGTTACTGGAGGCCATAACCTCATTCCACATGCTCTCATCCGTCTGAGGTTAGGGGAAAGGGATTTCGTCATGAGTCTTACTTATTCGCCTCCAGCAGGAGCCACCGTTTTAAGCGGGGGTAACTGGATTGCTGTTAAGGACACTGACGGCAACACATACTATGAGTCCGCCACGGGCGTTGACAGCACTGCGCAGGCCATTGCCGGGGCTACAAAATATACTGGCCCGGTTATCATCTCGGCGGGCACGCTGACGGTTGCCTCCGGGGCAGTCGCATCGGGCGCTTATGTCTCCGGCGGCACGAATAACGTCTATGTTGTGTCTGGCGGAACCCTTGAATCGTCCGTAAACGTCAACGGCTGGACGTACGTCCGCAGCGGTGGTGTCTCGTCTGACAATACGCTTGTGTCCGATGCCGGCCACGTTGAAGCAGGCGGGTCTTCTGTGTCGGACACATTTGTGGCGGGGACAGCCGCAGAGGGCGGCGGGGATATCTATACAGTCTATAAGGGTGGCTACATCGGCGGGAGCGCCGTTGTCGGCTCCGGCACAACGCTGAATGTCAATTCCGGGGCGACGGTACAGCCCATCACGGTTGAGAATGGCGGCACGCTGCATCTCGATAGCCCGACTTCAACCGTCGGGAACGGCGTGCCGGCAACCGGCCCCGGCGATACGACCATTTCTCCCGCCTATCCGGTTGCGCCCTCTGGCGCCACGGTTCTGAAAGGCGGAAACTGGATTGCCGTGAAGGACCCTGACGGCAAGACGTATTATGAGTCCGCCACGGGCATTGACGGCACCGCGCAGGCTATTGCCGGGACAACAAAATATACCGGTCCGGTCATTATCTCGGCTGGCACGCTGACGGTCGCATCTGGTGCGACGGCATCTGGCGCCTTTGTCTCCGGTGGGTCGAACAATATCTATGTTGTGTCTGGCGGCACTCTTGAATCGTCCGTAAACGTCAACGGCTGGACATATATCCGCAGTGGCGGCGTCTCTTCTGACAATACACTTGTCTCCGATGCCGGAAATGTCGCGGCCGGAGGGTCCTCCGTGTCAGATACGTTTCTGGCGGGAACTACGGCAGACGGCGGGAACGACACGTATATCATCAATAGCGGCGGGTCTGTTGACGGGCATACAACGGTCGGCTCAGGAACGAATTTTTACGTCGTAAGTGGTGCGACAGTTTCAACACCTGTTGCATACTACACGGCTTATCCTCAATCGAGCTATCTGTCCGCCACGGTGCTGAGTGGAGGAAACTGGATTGCTGTGGCGGGCGAAGACGGCAAGACATATTATCAGTCCGCAAGCGGTGTTGACGCCACGGCAAAGCCGATTTCCGGCGCAACGCACTATAGCGGACCTGTTATTATTTCAGGAGGAACACTGACAGTCGCCTCCGGCGCTGTGGCGTCTGGCGCCTATATCTCAGGCGGTACGAATAACGTCTACATCACCTCCGGCGGCACGCTTGAATCGTCCGTAAACGTCAATGGCTGGACGTATGTGCGGAGTGGGGGCGTCTCTTCTGACAATACACTTGTCTCTGATGCCGGGAATATTGCATCAGGTGGCTCCTCCGTCTCTGATACGTTCCTGTACGGCAGCAACGGTGATGGCGCCGGGGATGTCTATACGGTTAATAAAGGTGGTTCTGTTACAAGCAGTTATGTCGGGTCCGGCACAACGCTTCAGGTCCTTTCCGGCGGCTCATCAAGTTTCCCTACTGTTGCCGCAGGCGGAAATTATTATGTGACGCAGGCATCATCGGTCGTCTGCTTCCTGCCTGGCAGTATGATCCGTACTGAAAATGGGGATGTCTCTGTCGAAGAGATTCAGATTGGCGATCAAGTTGTCGTGTTTAACTGGGAAAACAACACACAGACCGTTCAGCCTGTTGTCTGGGTTGGAAAAGCCCATACAACAGTTTCCCCGGATATGCCGGATGATGAAGCAGGCTGGCCGGTCCGTGTTCTGAAAAATGCCATTGCTGATGGTGTGCCTTACAAAGACATGCTCATTACGGCGGAACACTGCCTCTTCCTGCACAACAAGTTTGTGCCGGTCCGGATGTTAGTCAACGGTGAGAGCATTTTTTACGATAAAACCATCCTGTCTTATGACTACTATCATGTTGAAACAGACAGACACGCCGTTATTTCCGCCGATGGCGTGCTGACAGAAAGTTATCTGGATACAGGAAACCGGGCGTCCTTCCAGCAGGAAGGCAAACTTGTTGCTCTGCGTGGACCATCCGGCACATGGCTGGACGCGGCTGCGGCACCCCTGTGTGTTGAACGGTCTTTTGTAGAACCCCTTTACCGTGCTGTGGAAAGCCGGAAAGGACGTGTGGCCGGGCGTTCTGAAGCGGTAAGCGAGGCCCGCACCACGGATCATCCTGATCTGCATCTGATGACGGATACAGGATCTGTCCTTTATCCTGTCCGGCAGAACGGGCAGAACTATAACTTCATACTGCCGCCTGATACGCGCTTTGTGCGTATTCTCTCCCGCGCCAGTCGCCCTGCCGATGTCATTGGTCCCTTTGTGGATGATCGGCGATATATGGGTGTTGCCGTGGCCGATGTGCATCTGCTGTGCGATGGACAGTCATACGAGATTACAACCCATCTTCAGGGCAAAAAGCTTAAAGGCTGGTATGAGGCAGAGGGGGAGGCCTGTGCCTGGACAAACGGCAATGCCGTCCTGCCACTGGGGGATCACCCAGCGCGTGGCAAAATCAGCATGCTGTCTCTGACACTACGCGCTGCTGGTCCCTATTTGCTCAGTGATCAGACATCGGACTATGAGCAGGCACGTTCTGCCTGATAACTGCTGATATCTCCCTCTTATTTACACAGAATAAGAGGGAGAACCGCAGGCTTAAGACGATCCTTTTTGTTGGGAAGACACTGCCATGCGGCATGTTTTCCCAACATCAGGCTTTTTAGAGCGTAGAAAAACCATATCCCACAAACCGTATTTCAAAAAGAAAACGGTGTTCAGACAGCAGTATCGTTCCGATAAAATTCAGGCTGCGCGATAAGCTGCACAGCTTCCTTCTGCCCGCTTTTCTGTGCCCGGATGCAGGCATCTGCTGTGGCGGAGGCGACGTAGCCAGCCCAGCTATCAGGCCCGGTTAGCTTGCCAGCGGCTACTCCATCCACAAACGCCTGAAGTTCACGGTCATACGCTGTGGCAAACCGCTCCTTGCAGTCCATGGGGATGGCCACAGATGTCTGCCCGTTTTTGCGTAACGCCGCACGCGCTGGTTCCGGGAGGCGAATTTCTCCATTTTCGCCAATCAGTGCGCATTGCACGTCATATCCAAACTGGCAGTTTACAAAAACTTCGACCGTGATCAGAACGCCGCTACTGGTTTCTAAAAGAACAAGCTGAGGGTCCCGCAATGCTGCATCGGCTCTGGATGTCGGGCGTGGGTAAAAGACCTGCACTGTTCTGAAGCTTTCCCCCAGAAGCCAGTGGAATGTATTGATATCGTGAATCAGGGTTTCGCTGATCAGCATTTCACGCGTGTAGTGCGGCCCGGAAAACGGGTTGCGATGCGCAGCATGTGCCATCAGAACCGGGCCGACGGCATCATCCGTGAGCAGGGATTTCAGGTTCTGATAACCCTCATCGTAAGGCCGCATAAACCCCACCTGCACCAGCCGTTTTGCGGCAGCACTTTCGGCATGCAGGATGCGCTCACATCCATCTGCCGTTGTGGCAAGAGGTTTTTCACAAAACACATATTTCCCGGCCTCAATTGCTTTTAGCACAAGGTCTTCATGCGTCTGGCTTGCTGAGGAAATGACGATGGCCTCCACCTCCGGACTTTCAATCAGCTCCTCGGGTGTGGCCGTAACCAGTGCTTCCGGTGCAAACTGCTCAGCGACAGTTTGCGCTTTTGATTGCGTGCGGTTGTATAGTGCGGAAACGGTTGCGCCAGAAAGGATGTTTGCGCAACGCCGCACATGGTCGGCCCCCAGGTCTCCGGTGCCGATAAAACCAAGACGAACAGTCATGAGTTATCCTTTCTGCATGCCAAGAGGCATGGTCTGCTGGGGGCGTGCGTCTGTGGAAGGGCGTGGCTGGCCGATATCCCGTAGGGGGAGGTTGGCTTTTACGTTTTGCTCAATATCTTCCAGAGAGCAGCCTTTGGTTTCAGGCACCAGAAAATAGCCAATCAGGAAAAACACCGCGTTAAAGCCAGCCAGTGTCCAGAAAATTCCAAAATCGCCAATCACACTCATGACGGATAAAAAGACGTTGCTGATCAGCCAGTTGGTAATCCAGTTGGCAAAGGTTGAGCAGGCAATGGCCAGACCACGGCCCTGAAGAGGCTGGATTTCCGTGCACATGGTCCAGGGGATAGGGCCTTCACCCGTGGCAAAACCAAGAGTAAAAATTACCAGAAGCGTCACGACGGCAATGCTGGCAAAGCTGCCGCTGGCATGCATGTAAAGCAGAAGGCCAAAGAGCGTGAGGCTGATGGTGGCGATAAGGGTGCTTGTCAGCAACAGCGGGCGGCGGCCCCAGCGGTCAATCAGCAGAATGGCAACGCCGGTGGCCGCCATGTTGGCCAGCCCAAGCAGCGTTGTGCACCAGACAGCCGCCTGTGCGGAAAAATGCAGATGCTCCAGAATATGCGGAGCGTAATAAAGCAGGATATTGATGCCAGCCAGTTGCTGAAACATCTGGAGCAGAATACCGAGAATAAATGTTTTTCTGAATCCGGGAGAGGATTTTAACAAAGCCAGCCCACTGCCGCTGGTTTTTTTAAGATTCTGTTCAATCCGGTTCAGTTCTTCCGTGGCGCGTTGTCTGGAACCACGTACTTTCTGTAAAACGCCATGCGCTTCATGCCTACGGCCCTGCATGGCCAGCCAGCGCGGGGAGTAGGGAACCTGTGTTGTTGCCAGAATAAAAAAGACGGTCGGGACTGCCAGAATACCCAGCATCCAGCGCCAGTGCCCGCCGTAGGAGAGCAGGCTGTCAGAAAGAAGGGCGAGTAACATACCGCCGGTAATGACAAGCTGATAAATGGAAATCATCTTGCCGCGTCGGCTTTTTTCCGTAATTTCTGCAATGTAGAGCGGCGCGGAAAAAGACGCGAAGCCTACGCCAACACCCAGAAAAACACGGCCTGCAATCATGACCGCAATGGACGGGGCGAGGGAGCAGAGAGCGGTGCCGAGCAAAAAGAGCAGGCCCGCATAAAACATGGCGCCCCGGCGGCCCCGATATTTTGAAACCGGGATAGCCAGAAGGGAGCCGCCTGCGGCCCCCAGCATCAGGGAGGAAACAATCCATTCCTGCGCGCGGTCATCTGCATGCAGGTCAACGCCCATAAACTTCAGGGCACCGGCAATCACGCCGGTATCCAGTCCGAACATCAGCCCGGCAAGGCCTGCGGCTCCGGCAAAAAGAAAAGCGTTCTGCCTGCCCTGACGCAGATTTTCCGGGTCAGGCTGGCAGGAGGCCTCTGGTGCAGCGGTTTCCACGGGTAACGCCCTTTCTTGTTGTTCTTTCAACAACGAACGGTTCGTTACGGTGTGAGTTCCGATAAAAACGGTGTGGGAATGTGGTTTGGTAAGAAAGCCATAAAAAAACCCTCGCGATAGAGCGAGGGTTTTTAAAGTTCAGATCAGACTGAGTCTCAGAGTTTGATCCATTCCGGATGATGCGGCACGCTGATATCCCGCCCTTTGAGCATCATGTCCCAATAGACCCGCGGGAAAACCGTGGTTTTCAGGAACCATGCAAACCGGCTGGGCTTGCGCTGGTCATACGGGAAGCTGGGGGCGGGTTTGCCGCCATACAGGAATTCCGCCAGCACAATCTTGCCGTAACCGACCGTCAGAGGGCAGGCACCATATCCGTCATAAACGCCGCTAAACGGTTTGCCATCCAGAGAGGCCAGCAGATTAGCCGTCACAACCGGTGTCTGCGCACGGGCAGCGGCCATCGTCTTGGCGTTGGAGGTGCCAATGACGTCCCCCAGTCCAAAAACGGAGTCATACTGTGTGTGGCGCAGGGTGGAGGGGTCTACGTCCAGCCAGCCGCCAGAATTGGCCAGCGGGCTTTTTTTGACAAAGTCAGGCGCGCTCTGCGGCGGCGTGACGTGCAGCATGTCAAAATCTTTGACCACATTTTCTGTTTTGCCATCCGGACCTGTCACGGCAAAGGTGGCTTTGCGTTCCGGGCCGTTCACGGCAATCAGCGTGTGTTTATACTGGAGGTTGATGCCGTAATAATCGACGGCCTGCTGGAGGGCCGGGCGATAATAGGCCACGCCAAACAGGGCATCCCCGGAAAGGCAGAACTCAACATTCGTGCGGTTCAGCGTGCCTTCCTTGCGCCAGTAATCAGAAGCCAGATAGGCAATTTTCTGCGGCGCGCCCGCGCATTTAATCGGCATGGGCGGTTGTGTGAACAGGGCCGTGCCACCGGAGAGAGACTGGATGCACGTCCAGGTATATTCCACGGTATCTTTGGAATAGTTGCTGCATACGCCGTTGCGGCCCAGCGTTTCGGACAGGCCTTCAATCTTGTCCCAGTCAAGCTGGAGACCGGGGCAGACTACCAGACGGTTGTACGCCACCGTCCGTCCATCTGTCAGCGTGACCTGTTTTTCCTCCGGCTGGAAGGAGTCGACGGCGGCCCGCAGCCATGTGCAGCCTTCGGGGATCAGCCCGCCTTCCTGCTTCAGCGTGCTTTTCAGCGTCATGACGCCGGCCCCCACCAGTGTCCAGCCGGGCTGGTACGCGTGGGTGGTGGCCGGGTCAATCACGGCAACGTCCAGTGTCGGGCGTTCGTGCAGCAGACGGGCAGCGACTGCAATACCGGCCGCGCCACCCCCGACGATGACGACTGTATAGCGGAGGTCCGGGGTTTTTCCGGCTTCAGACTGGGCCATTCATGCTCTCCCTGAGACTGTTTCACATCAGATTGCTGTGAGCAGTATCACAAACATCAATAATTTAATAAAGTCATTAATTATTGGGGAGGCATGTTTGTAGCGCAGGTTAGTCTTTAATCCAGGCTTCCACCGGACCCTGTAACTTCATGGTCAGCGGGTTGCCATTGCGGTCAACGGTTTTGCCCACGGCCACACGCACCCAGCCTTCGCTGATGCAGTATTCTTCCACGTTGGTTTTCTCGACACCCTTAAAGCGAATACCCACGCCGCGTTCCAGCAGGGCTTCATTAAAATATGGGCTTGTCGGGTTCACGGACAGACGGTCGGGGACGGTGGTATCGGTCATGATGAGTCATTCCTTGCAGATAAAGGGTCTTAAACGCTGTTTTCTTAGCGAGTTTTGGCCGCAATGACTATTCCGCTTTCAGGCGGTTCATGCTGGCCGCAGTCGCAGTCGCAGTTACCCTTGCCGTGCCTGCCGCCCGCACACCGTCATGGTGTTCCGGTGGGCGTATGCGGCGGTGTTGCGTCAGCCGGGCTGCGGGTAAAGCGCAGTCTTGCCCCAATGGCGGCCCCTTTGCGCTGTACCCAGCGGCCAAACCGGTGCATGAACAGATACACAACCGGGGTGGAATACAGCGTGAGCAACTGGCTGGTGGCCAGCCCGCCGATGACGGCAATGCCCAGCGGACGGCGCAGTTCCGAGCCATAGCCATGGCCAAATACCAGAGGCACCGCACCAAAGGCGGCGGCCAGCGTCGTCATGAGGATCGGCCGGAAACGGGTGAGGCAGGCCGTACGAATAGCTTCTTCCGGCGGCAGATTCTGCTCACGTTCCACATGCAGGGCAAAGTCGATCATCAGAATGGCATTTTTCTTCACGATGCCGATCAGCAGAATGACGCTGATCATGGCGATGAGAGAAAACGGTTCCTGACAGATCCACAGTGTCAGCACAGCGCCTACGGCAGCGGAAGGCAGCGTGGAGAGAATGGTAAGCGGCTGGATGTAGCTCTCATACAGAATACCGAGCGTGACATACATGGTCGCAATCGCGGCGATGAACACCAGCAACTCGTTAATCAGGTCCTTCTGCATGTCGCCTGCCTGACCGGAGAAATCACCGCGCAGGCCCAGCGGGGTGTGCAGGCTGACCATGGTGCGCTGAATCTCGCTGGATGCATCGCCCAGAGATTTACCCGGTGCGAGATCAAACGAGATGGAGCCGGAAATAAACCCGTTTTCGTGGCTGACCTGAAGCGGGGTCGGGGCGGTTTCCAGCGTCGCCACTGTTGGCAGAGGCACCATCGTTTCGGACGATGAAGACACAGCCGAACCGTTGGACGCTCCGGCTCCGCCGCCCGCCAGACGGTTGGCAATGGCGTTGCGGAAGGATTGCTGGCTGAGGGATGCCGCTCGGGATTCCGTAGTATCCGACGGTTTGACAACGCGGACCGTGTTGGAGGCCGTGGCACCTGCGGCCGTGCCGCCAGCGGTGGAGACCCAGAGCGTTTTCAGCATATCCGGATTTTCGCGGAACTGCTTTTCCACTTCCATCACCACGTAATAGGTGGTGAGCGGGGTGGAAATGGCGGATGCGGTGCGCTGCCCGTACGCATCATACAGGGCGTTGCCAATAAGCTGCGGCGTTACGAGGTAACGGGCCGCCGTATCGCGCTGGATGCGCACATGCATGGCCGTGCCGTTGCCAGACAGATGGCTGGTCACGCCAACAAGCACCTTGCTTTTACGCAGGGCGTCCATGATGCGCGGCACCCAGGTGTAAATATCCTCAGCATTGTCACTCTGGAAGATATATTGATACGTGCCCTCATGCTGGCGTCCGCCGCCGCCATTGATATCCCCGGCGTTGGAAATGCTGGCGGTCATGCCCGGAATATCCTTCACGCGCTCACGCACGCGGGCGGCAATCTGCTCCGGGGTGGAACTGCGTGAAGATTTGTCCGTAAGCTGAGCAAATACCTGAGATTCGTTGGCGGCGTCTTCCCCGGCAAAGCCCAGAACGTCGCTCACGTCATGGTCCGCCATCATGGCGTCCACGACTTTTTTTGTCTTGGCGGACATGGCGGTGAAGGAACTGGTCTGGTCGGAACTCAGATAGCTTTCCAGCAGAGAAATATCTTCCGCTGGCAGCACCGTTTTGGACATGACAATCAGGATGCCGATGGTCGCAAAAAAGCTGGCGGGCAGAGAGCAGAAGATCAGCCATGGGTGGCGCAGCGCCCAGTTCAGGGAGCGTGCATAGCCCCGGATCAGGCGGTCCAGCACTTTGTCCGTGCCATCTGCCAGCAGATGCGCCGCGCGGGTCAGCAGGCCTTTTTGGGGCGGGGGCGCGCTAGGGTCCGGTTCATGATGGATTTCCAGCATATAGGCGCACATCATGGGCGTGAGCGAGATAGACAGAAAGAACGAGACAGAGACGGCGGTGGTCAGCGTCATCGCAAATTCAAAGAAAATCTTGCCCGGAACGCCGCCCAGCAGCAGCAGCGGCAGAAAGACCGCAATCAGAGAAATGGTGATGGAGAGGATGGTAAAGGCAATCTCGCGCGAGCCAAGCAGCGTTGCTTCCATCCGGCCCATGCCCGCTTCCATGTGGCGGGCAATGTTTTCCACCACCACAATGGCATCATCCACCACAAAGCCGGTGGCGATTGTGAGCGCCATGAGGGACAGCGTATCCAGAGAAAAGCCCAGCAGATGCATGACCGCGAGCGACCCGGCCAGCGAGATCGGCACGGTAATGGCCGGAATGAGCGTGGACCGCCAGCTCCGTAAAAACGCCAGCACCACCAGCACCACCAGCACCACGGAAATGACCAGCGTATATTGCGTATCTTCCAGCGCACCACGGATGGAGACTGACCGATCAGACACCAGTTTGAACTGCACATCCGCAGGCAGGGCGTTGGCCAGAATATCGGCGCGGGCGCGGATGGCGTCCGTCACTTCAATGACGTTGGCACCCGGCTGCGGGCGGATGATGGTGATAATGGCGGGCTGCGTATTATACCACGCCGCCTTTCGCTCATCCTGCGGGCCATCACGCACAATGGCCACATCGGTCAGCCGCACGGGGCGGTTGTTGCGGTAGCCGATAACAAGATCCCGGTATTCGTTAGCCGTGCGGGCCTGATCATTCGTTTCCAGCGTCAGCCGCTGGCCGCCGGAATCCAGAAATCCTTTGGGGGTGTTGGCGTTGGCAGAGGCCAGAGCCGAGCGTACGTCTTCAAACCCGATGCCGTATTTATATAGCATCATGGGGTTCATTTCCACGCGCACAGCCGGTTTGGACGCGCCGACCATTTCCACCCAGCCCACACCTTTCACACCCGCGAGCAGCGGTTTGAGGCGGGTTTCCGCCAGATCCCGCAACGCGGTGGGGGACCGGGTGGGGGATGTCATGGCTGCCAGCATGATGGGGCTGTCAGACGGGTTGGCCTTATAATATTGCGGCGGCATCAGCAGTGTGTGCGGCATATCTGCCCGTGCGGCCTGCAAGGCGGCCTCCACATCCCGCGCGGCCCCGTTAATGTCCCGGCTGTTATCAAAAAACATCAGGATGAAGGCGCTTGTGTCCGTTGAGTCGGACCGCATGCTGCTCAGACCCGCAATCTGGCCCAGATGCCGCTCAAGCGGTGTGGTGAGTGAACTGGCCATCTGCTGCGGGGAGCCGCCCGGCTGTGTGGCTACAACATAGATAACGGGCACGGAAATATTGGGCAGGTCGGCCACCGGCATGGCCCGGTAGGCAAAGACGCCAGCCAGAACAAAGGCCATAGCCATCAGAACAGTGCCGACGGGACGCATGATAAAAAGCCGGCAGATAGACAAAAGCGGTGTTCCTTACCCGGGATCAGGCTGGGCTGGCGGGCGAGGCCAGCATGGCGTTAAATGAAGCACCAAAAGATTGCTATCCGGTTGTCTCCGGCCGCGCCTCACGGCAGGACATTCGCCTTGTCAGCCCGGACGCTGGGTGCGGGAGCTGCGGCATCACTGATAATCTTTCCGCTTCCGTCTCGTTCCGTTGCCAGTGCGCCAGTGACTTTGTCAACACTGATCCCTCCGCTGTGCTGAACATGAAACATGCCAACGTCCGTAACACCATGAAAAACAGCGTCTTTTGTGCTGGCGGAGGTAATTTCCAGCGCCTTGAGGTGCCCGGCACCCGCGGTAAAGCTGGCGCTCCCCCCCAGATACAGGGCCAGAGCCGGGGCCGCGATGGTGGTGATGGTAACAGGAGCGCTCTGCTCGGACCGGATGCGGGCGGATTCAGCCAGCGTGGAAATGGTGATCGGGCCAGATGAGTCAGAGAAGAGCCCCAGTTCCCCGGTTTTCCCCAAGGTCAGAGTGCCGCTGCCCGCATGGATAAACGTGGGGCCGGTGCGGTCCTCCAGCGTGATGTTTGTTGTACCTGCATCGTCAATTGTCAGACTCACGTCTGGCCGGACAGAAACCGTCAGAGTTCCGCTGTGAGAGCAGGTGTGCTGGATCAGAGTAGTTGCGCCCTCTACTACGGAGGGGGCAAGGGTGATGCCCTGAGGCGTCGTGCCTTCAATACGGGCTATCTCACTCTGCTTGCTGTTGCTGAGAAGATGCAGGTTTTGCAGACAGGGCGTGTGGACCACCAGTGCATGGGTATTCAGGCTCGTGGCGGCATCCAGACGGCTGGTGAGACCGGCAAGAAGCAGAGCGAACGCTATGAGCATGGCGCGCTGAGAGAGAGCTATCCGGGTAAACATAACGGTATTTGTGCCAGCACGCGGTGGTGGCGTCCAGCAGCTATGCTTCATAGAATCGCCTTGGTATGACAGAGGTTCTTGCAGTGGAAAAGATTATATGGACAAGATCGCAGTGAACACAGAACGGTTTGAAAATATTGGCGATAACTGCGAGTTCGGCTTCGTCAAACGGGCTCTGGGGGATGAAAATGGCGGCTTGCTAAGATGGGCCCGCTCTTCACCTCAGGCGTTGATAAAAGGGCTGAATCAGAGATTTGAAGGGCTTTATGCATTCGAAAATCTCTCTCCGTTCTGGGATAATGTCACGCAGGACACCCTGTATGGATTCTGTTTTCATACGCATATGCTCTCAAAAAATGGCCAGTGGTGCGAGAGTGAAGAGCGACGGCGCGAGTTGTACAGGCCAGAGAAAGAAAAAATCGACTACCTTGTCGAAAAGTTCATGCAGCGTCTGGCCGACCCGTCCGCCATTTTCGTTTATAAATGCAACGAGAATATCCGGCATGATGATGCTGAACAGCTATCCCAGACTCTAGCCAGACATGGTCGGGCGCGCCTGCTCGCTGTGCGTCACACGGAGGATCAAAGTCTGATCGGGCATGTCCGACAGGAGGGGGGGTATCTGGCAGGTTATCTGGACCATTTTGCGCCGTATTCCCAGTCTGACCAGTTTTCTCCCCTGTGGGAGTCTGTGATGGGTGAGGCGCTGGCCGCGCCTCGGGTCACGTCTTAATTCCGGACACCATTTCCGCCTGTGCCGCCCATCAGCGCATCGTGCAGGCGGTCGAATGTTTCCGCCAGCGTGTCATGCGCACGCTTGCCCTTGCTGCCGACGATGGTGACGGTCGTGGTCATGCCTGCCGCAATCTGGGTGCCGGGCGGAATACTGTCGATATGCACGCGCACCGGAATACGCTGGGCGAGCCGCACCCAGGTATAAACCGGGTCCACGGAGGGCAGGCCCTGCGTGGAGGGGGTGGCGTTGGGCGTTGCAATACCGCGTGTGATGCTGATCACATGCCCCCACATCGGCTCCCGGAAGCCCATCAGATCCATCCGCACCCGGTCCCCCACATGGATGGAGCGGATTTTGGTTTCTTCAAAATAGCCATCCACCCAGTAGGATGACGCATCAATCACCCGCACATTGGGCTGCCCCGCCGTTGCAAAGTCACCCACCCGCATGATCAGGTTGGTGACGTACCCTGTCACGGTGCTGCGGACGTATGTACGGTCCAGATTGATTTTAGCCTGAGAAAGCGCCGCCAGAGCCTCTCCATACTGGGCTTTGGCCATGTCCGCCGTGGCCTGATAGACCTGCTTTTCCTCGCGGGAGGCTGCGACTTCCGTCAGCTTGTTGCGGCGGGTTTCCTGCGTGTCTTTCAAAATCATGTCGGCCTGGCGCTCGTTCACGCGGGCGGTGGCGGACGCAACGGCGACTTTGAAGTCGAACGGGTCAATTTCGTAAAGAATATCCCCAGCATGGACAAACTGGTTGTCCCGGACGCGCACGGCAATAATCTGGCCGGACACACGGGGGGCAATATCGGCCACCTGCACGCGCACCTGTCCGTTCCGGGTCCAGGGGGCTGCGGTATAGTAATCCCAGAGAATCAGGCCAACGATACCGGCAATGGCGAGAATTGTCCCCGTCGTGACAAATTGCAGGGCGCGGCGGGCGCGTTCAAACACGGTCAGACAATCCTTTTATAAGAGAAGGGTATAAAGGCCGATCAGGCAGACAAACAGCCCGAATTCAGCCAGAGGCAGGTTCCAGATCACCCGGCGGGCGCCGACTTTTGCCAGAATGGGGTTCAGCACCAGCAGGGTGACAATCGCCAGCCCGGCATGGACCAGAAAAGACGAGACCAGAAGGCCATCAATATCCAGAACAGCGCGCAGTTCCATGCTCAGAACGCCTTCCATTGCTGGTCGGGCACAGGGAGGATGTCATAAAGCTGGAGGGCCGAGCGGTTATGTTCCAGCAGTCGGATCGCGCCGACCATGCCGGAGACTGCGGCCAGTGCGGTTGCCATTTCCCCATGAGGCAGGGTGATGGCGTGGTCCAGCAGGACCCGTGCCTGCTTGTGCATACGATACAGAGCGGAATTGATATTATAGATCACCGTGGAGCGGAACGCGGCCTCGGCATCCGCCCGGATGGCGGGAATGGTGGCGGCGCGTTGCAGATGACGGCGGGCGCGGGCCAGTTCCACATTCAGTTCATCCAGACTGGAAAGCCGGTTGAAGACGCGGACCTTGGATTTTGTGTCCGGCAGGTAGCTGTTCCAGTCCAGAATTTTGCACAGCCGGTCATAATGGCGGCTGATCAGCGCGGAGCCCGCCTGCTCCCCGTGGCCTTCAAGCTGGAGCCGCAGATCATGCCCGATGGTAATGGCCACGCGGAAGCGCCGCCGGTTGGCGGAGGGCGGCAGCAGCAGCACCAGCGAGATGAAAATGACGATTGCGGCGAACAGATACAGCACGTTCCGGTCAATAAAGGCCGAGGGCTCATAATTCTGCTCGTTCGCAACCCCCAGAATGACGAAGAAGAACACCCCGGCGTTAAAGCCGATCGTCGCTGTTTTCGGGTTCATCAGCAGCAGGCACCCGCCAAAAATGACCGGGATAATGGCGAGGGCCAGAAATGGCATATCCGCACCATGCGGCAGGATGCGGAAATTCAGGATCGCCGCGACAATAATGGCCAGCGGTGTGCCGATCAGCGCCCCCATGCCAAAGCCGCGCGCGTTGTAGGTCGAGGCGGCCAGCGTCAGGATCACCGCGACCTGCGAGAGGGCGGTGTAGGTCGAGGGAATGTCCGAGATAATGCACAGGCCCGCGGCTACCGAGAAGCCCGTGAGGGTCCGCAGCCCGGCCAGAAGGGCGGCAATCACATCCTGATGCTGTTCGATTTTCAGTTCCGGAGCCTGCGTGCGGGCGCGTTTGCCGTTTTCAAAGGCATCAATCCCGTCGGCGGCCCAGCGGGCATCGGAGAGGAGCGCCATGGAGCGTTCAATCAGCCAGGCCTCGTCCAGTGTGGGGCCTCGGTCAAGCTCTTCAGCGTGGGCTTCCCGCGCCAGATCTTCCAGATCCCACACTGCCTGACGGGGGGAGACAACGGGCGTGCCATCTCCAAACGCGCTGCGGATATGGTTCAGCACAGGCCCGGAAATTTCGCCTGTACGCAGCACGGTGGCAATCGCGCGGCTGCAACTGAGCATTTCCAGCAGCGCCACCATGGCGGAGCGGGCGCCTGCCAGCCGCACATGGGCATCGGGTAGTTCGGTTTTTGCAAAAGAGACCTGAGAGGTCAGGGCGATAATCTCCCCGGCAAGGCCCGCGCAGGCCATATCGTCGGGAATACCGTGCCCCGCTATGGCGTCCCGGCTGATATGTTTGACCATGTTGGCCACGCGATGCAGGTTGGTCGCCAGCTTTTCCCACGCGGTCGGGGAGCCGAAAATGTCATTGATTGCTGCTGTGGCCGCAATCCCGACCACAATGGCCGAGACGCGGTTCACCGTGACATCAAAAACAGCGCCCGGATTATCAATGCAGCTAATGCCCACAATGGCTACGGTATAGCCGGAGAGCATGGCGGCGTAAGCGCGGAAGTCTTTTTCCAGCGTGCCAACAATCGTGCAGAGGGTCAGCCATAGCCCCACCCCGCCCAGAAAAACCGCGCGGTCCTGATTGAAGCAGGCCGTGAGGAAAAGGGCGACAAACGCCCCGACCATGGTGCCCATCAGGCGGTAAACGGCTTTGGAAAGGACCTGCCCACGCAGGGGCTGGGCCAGGATCATCACCGTGACGGCAGCGGAACCGGGAGAGGAGAGTTGCAGCCAGAATGCAGTGCTCAGGGCCAGCACGGCGGAAAGCCATGTCCGCAGGCAGAACAGAAACCAGCCGGGTGGAAAAATGGTGGCAGGGAGCGCGGGACGAAGACCCTTCCAGAAGCTGATAGGCGAGGCGGCCGGGGTGTTAAGACTCATCCTTTCCGTCGTCCTTGCCGCTCAAGAGGTCTGTCCAGATCGCGCAGAGGACGGCACACACTGTACCGACTCCTGAAATCGAGACGTCTATTAAAATAAAATATAATTCAATGTGTGGAATTTTATACGCTGAGCCGGGTTGCAGAAAATGCGTGGAACTCTCTGCCCGCCCGGAAAAAGCATGGCGGCTGGCCATTCTCCGCGGAAGGGCAAGGGTATGATACCCCGGCCGGATGTGCTGAATTAAGGCAGGTTCTCCCAGCACTGTGACCGGCTTAATGAAATTTATTCACACCTCAGACTGGCAGATTGGCCGCGTAGTCCGCTTTGCCGATGATGATACGCTTGGCGCGTTGCAGGCGGAACGGCTGGAAGTGATCCGGCGGCTTGGCCATCTGGCCCGGCAGGAAGGGGTGACCCACGTGCTGGTGGCGGGGGATGTGTATGAGCATGAAACCCCGGCCGAACGGACGCTGCATCAGCCCATTGAGCGGATGCGGGAGTTTCCGGATCTCCAGTGGCATCTGATCCCCGGTAATCATGATGCGGATCAGCCTGAAGGAGTCTGGGCGCGTCTGCTCCGGAGCGGTCTGCCCGCGAATGTGCAGATACACCGGGAGCCGGGTCCGGTTCTGATTGATCCGGCACAGAATGGCTGGCTGCTGCCTGCCGTGCTGAAGCGCCGCCATGTGCTGACGGACCTGACGGCCTATATGGATGAGGCCGAAACCCCGCCGGATGCCCTCCGCATTGGTCTGGCCCACGGCTCGGTTGTCGGGTTTGGGGGGGAGAGTGAGGCGGAGCATAATCCCGTGGCGCTGGACCGCGCCCGGCGGGCCGGGCTTGCCTATCTGGCACTTGGTGACTGGCATGGGTTTTGCCAGATTGATGCCCGGACGGTCTATTCCGGCACGCCGGAGACAGACCGGTTTACAACTGGTGGCGGAGGCGGCGGTGAGGCTGTTGTCGTCACGCTGCGCGGGGCGCGGGCCGAGCCGGAGATCACCCGCCACAGAACCGGGCGCTATCTCTGGAAAAAGCTGGAGGATGTGGTGCTGACATCCGGGCAGGATGTTCTGGCGCTGGAAGCACGCATCCGTGGCATTGCCCCGGATAATCCGGGTGCGGTGCTGGTCTGGGCAGCCGTGTCCGGCCTGCTTCCGGTGGAGGATATGGCGCTGTATGAAAGTACAATCCTTAAACGCCTGAGCGGTGCCGTGGCCTGTCTGCGCCTGACGGGCGCGCCGCATCTCTCTGCCGGGACAGAAGATCTTGATCGGTTTGGGGCCGGTGGGGCCGTGCGTGCGGCAGCGGAGCAGTTGCTGGACCGGTCAGAGGCCGGGGGTGCGGAGGGGCAGCTTGCGGCGGATGCCCTGCAACGGCTGTTTCTGTTCTGGCAGGATATGGGAGCACAGGCAGGATGATCCTGACGGACGTACAGATTGAAGGATTCCGCCGCTTTGCCTCTCCTGTGCGTCTGGACGGGCTGGGGCCGGGGCTGAATGTGCTGGCAGCCCCCAATGAGGCCGGGAAATCCACCCTTCTGACTGCTCTGAAAGCGGTGCTGATGGTGCGGTCCAGTTCCAAAGCAAAGCCCGTGAAGGACTTGCAGCCTTATGGCGGTGGCGCGCCGCATGTCGCCCTGTCCTTCACATGGAAGGGCATGGAGTGCCATCTGGAAAAGCAGTTTCTTTCAAAGGCGTTTACCCGGTTGATTCTGGGGCCGGAGCGGTTTGAGGGGGATCAGGCGGAAGAGGCTCTGCGCACCCTGCTGGGGCTGGAAGAAGCCAGTAAGGGAGAAGCCGCTGGCCTGTGGAACGCCTTGCTGGTGGGGCAGGGCGAAAGCTTTGTGCAACCGGACCTGAACCAGACCGGGCAGGACAGCCTGCGCGGGTGTCTGGAGCAGGGGGTAGAGCAGGCAACGGGCGGTGCCGCGGCCAGTGCCGTGCTCAGCCGGGTGCGGGAGCGGCTTTATCTGCTTCAGACTGCCAAAAGCGCGCAGCCAACCGGCAAATATAAACACGCACTTGAGCAGGAAGCGCAGGCGCAGGCCTCGCTGCGGGAGCTTGAAAACCGACGGGCTGCGCTGGAGGAAGATCTGGTCGCGCTTGATCAGGCGCGTCGGGCCTTGCGGGAGCAGGAGGACCCGGACCGGAAAGCGCAGGATGAGGCCGAGCTTCTGGCGTTGCGCCAGCAGCGGGATGCGCTGCGGATTGCGGACGCGGAAGAACAGGCCGCCAGAGCCGCCCTTGCGACAGCCACCCAGACCCTGAACAGCATCCGGGATGAGCAGGAGCGACGGCGGGAGCGGCAGGCGGCACACCGCAGGCTGGAGCGTGAGTCGGCGGAAATGCAGCATGACCTGCAAGCCCTGACCCAGCGTACCGTACAGGCGCGGCAGCGTTATGAGGCAAGCCGGACCCGGCGGGAGCAGGCTGAGCAGCAGCAGCAGGCTGCGCGGCAGGCGCTCCTGACTATTTCGCGCCGTGCGGCGGTCTTGCAGCAGCAGGGAGCGCTGGAGCGGGAGAAGCAGATCCTTGAGCGCGCGGAGGCCGCCTGCACCCATCTGGAGCAGGCCCGCGCCTCGCTGGCAGCCCTGCGGGTTGATGAAGCTGTTATCCGCCGGGTGCGGAAAGCCGTGCGGGAGATGGACGCCGCACAGGCGGCTCTGAACGCCCGCGCCACCCGTCTGACTGTTACTTTGCTCCCCGAGGCGTCAGGCCGTGTTTTGCTGGATGGCGCGGCCTGCCCACAGGGTGACATGGTTCTGACGCAGGCGGCTGAACTCCGGATTGAAGGAATCGGTCAGGTCCGTATTACGCCTGCGGTCAAGGATCAGGAGGAGGCGCAGGCCACAGCGGATGCAGCTCGGCACCAGCTTCAGTCTGTCATGCAGGCTGCTGGGTGTCAGACGGTGGAAGAGGCGGAACGGCTGTTTGAAGAGCGACGGCAGGCCGAAACACGGGTGGCGGAAGCCCGCGCAGCTTTTGTGGCGTCTCTGCCTGCCGCGCGGGATGGCCGGGATGCGGCTTTGTTTGAAGCACTCGCTGCCATGCGGCAGGATATGCGGGATCGTATGGCCTCTCTGGCGCGTGAACTTGAGGCCTGTGCGCCGGATGGACGACCGGAACAGGCTGGACAGACCGATGCAGCCTTGCAGCAGATGCAGACAACAGCCCGGCACGAGGAAGACAGTGCTGCCCGCGCCGCGGATGAGGCGCGGCAGGCCGAGCGTGCGGAGCATGTGAGCCTGAGTGCGGCACAGGGGCTTCAGGATAAAGCCGAGGCGGCTTTGCGGCAGAAGCAGGCTGAGCGTGAGCAGATCGGGCGGGAGCTTGCTGTCCGGGCCGCGCAGGAAAGTGAGGACGCTCTGGCAGAACGGGCTGCCGGGGCCGTGCAGGCTCAGGCGCAGGCGGAAGCGCATAGTCAGACGCTGCGGGCGGGGCGGGAGGCGGAACAGCCCCTTTCCGTAGTGGAGGCCCGGATTGCGAGGCGGGAACAGGCTCTGGACAATGGCCGCGCGTCTGTTGTGCGTCTGCGGGAGGAGATCCGGGAGCGTGAAACCCGCGTGCGTGTGGCCGAAGGAGACGGGTTGGATGAAAAAATTGCCGAGGCCGGACGCGCTGCCGCCCGCCTCCGGCTGGAGTGTGAGGGCTATGAGCGGGAGCGTGCGGCACTGGCCCTGCTGGACCAGACGCTGAGTGACGCGGAAAAAACGCAGACGGAGCGCTACCTCGCCCCGCTGGTACGTACCATGCAGCCCGCATTTTCAGCCGTGTTCCCCGGAGCCTCTCTGGAGATGGATACGGGTTTTGCGCTGTCCGGGCTGACACGCCGGACGGCGGAAGAATTTGGCCGGTTGTCAGACGGGACGCGTGAGCAGATTGCGGTGCTGGTGCGTCTGGGCTTTGCGGAACTGCTCCATGCCCGCCAGTCTCCGGCCATTCTGGTGCTGGATGATGCGCTGAGTTTTTCAGATTCGCAGCGGCTGGAGAGCATGTTTGATGTGCTGGCGGATGCCGCCACCCGGTTCCAGATTCTGGTGTTGACCTGCCACGCGGAGGCCTTTGCCAGACTGGGCGGCAGGGCGCTTGCCCTGCGGCCCATCCCGCAGATTACAGAACGACGTTAAACTGAAGCGCCATAACGGCGGCGTCATGGAACGTCGTCGTGGCACCCGGCCGGTTGATGTACTGGAAGTCCGGCTGGAGCGTCAGACCGTTGGCGATGTGGGCGTTATAGAAAAATTCGTAAATGTTTTCATGGGACTGAACACCCCACACCTGCCCCCACTGGTTGGTCTGAAAATCCTGCCCGGCAATAACCGAGGCTTCCTGTTGCAGGGCCACGGTGCGGCTCATTTTCAGCCACTGATACATCATGCCGATACTGTCATTCGGGCGGCCCCACGGCTTGCCGGTTTCCAGCAGCCCACCCCACAGATGGTGGGACATTGCGGTGGTTTTGCCGTCCGTCCACATATAGCCACCCATGGCGATCAGCCCGTTGGTCGGTCCATCGCCATTACGCACCAGCATCTGGTCTGCCTGAAGCCATGCGCTGGCCCGGCCTGCGTGGTAGCGGGCGGGCTGGCCTGTCTGCACCCAGGAGTTGCCGTTAATGTCCTCATACAGATCTTTGTATTTGGAGTTATCGTAGCTGTATCCAGCCTTGTAATGCCCCACCAGATGGTTGCGGCCAAAGGAGGGCATCCAGCCGATTTCCACAGGCGTTGAGAACTTGCCCAGACCATCCTGCGCCCAAGCCCAGCCGGAAATCCCGCCGTTGAAGGCATGCGGAGAAACCGCAAACAGGCCTGCCATAATATAGGTGTCACTGGTCGGCATGACACGGGCCACGGCTCCGAGGTTGCCCGAGGGCCAGTCGCGGTTGCCTTCCGTATACTTGTTGGGGGCTGGGTTCCCGCAGACCGCCACGTTCATATACATACAGAACAGCGGAGAGGCGGCGAAGAAGCTGCCGACCGGAATCCACCCTGCGCTGATGTCCAGATGGTTGTTCAGGAACGATTTTTCGCCATACAGATAGACAAGATGCGCCACCACGTTGCCTCGGGCACCGTAAATCTGCTGCACGCCGCCAATGGAATCCCCGATAAACCGGGTGCTCAGATTCTGCCCGTGCCCGTTTACCACCATCATGTGGGACCAGAAGCCTTTGAGCAGATTGAGGTCCGTCAGCTTGCCCCAGTCCACATCCAGTTCCACACCTACCTGACCGGCATTGGTCACACCCTGCCGCATGCCGCCACGGAAGTTCCCGGCCAGTTCTTCATGCACGTCGGCCAGAATATGGATGCCGTGGTCCAGCAGCCAGGGCTGCGCGCCCCACCAGTCACCAAAAAAATGGTTTTTCCCGTAAGGCGCTGAAAACAGCGGGCCGGGGTTTTCCACCGGATTAGCCTCATTATTGGCTTCCAGACTGGGCCACAGGCCAGCAGCACTGTTCCCGCCTGTCAGCAACTGGGCTGAGGCCTTGGAGGAGAAAGCCGGGGTGAGGCAGCAGGCGAAAGAGAGGGCGCAGAAAAAAGAGAAGCCGGAGGAGAATCTTGTCATGTTTCTTTTTATTTTTGTTACGGAGGCGTTGGGGAGGAGGGCATAGTGTTTCAAAGCGGCATCATAATGTCTAAACTTTTTTTCACCCTTAAACAGTCTTTCGCATGTCTGGTGGCATTTTAACGACACCCGGCAGCAGAACGTTCCCTGCGATGCGTTGACGCCTGCCGGATCAGGTGATGAATTCGGCCTATGACAAAAATAGACACAACTCGCCCCTTCCTGCCGGTACGTATTGCGGTGATGACCGTATCGGACACCCGCACCCTTGAAACCGATACATCCGGGCAGGCGCTGGTCTCCCGCCTTGAGCAGGCGGGCCATGTGCTGGCAGACCGCACGATTGTGCGCGATGATGTCGGGCAGATAACAGAACAGCTCACACGCTGGATCAAAGACCCTCTGGTTGATGTGGTCATCACGAATGGGGGCACCGGGGTGACCGGGCGTGATGTAACGCCGGAAGCCTTTGACCGTGTGCTTGAAAAGCGCATCGAAGGCTTTGGCGAACTCTTCAGAATGTTGTCCTACCGCAAGATCGGCACGTCCACCATTCAGTCCCGCGCAATCGCAGGCGTTGCGGACGGAACATATCTGTTTGCGCTCCCCGGTTCAACCGGCGCTGTCAAAGACGGCTGGGATGATATTCTGGTGTTTCAGCTCGACAGCCGCCATCGCCCCTGTAACTTTGTGGAACTCATGCCCCGGCTGCGTGAAGGTTTGAAAGAGGATCATGCTCATGACTGAAGATGTCAGACTGCTGATGCTGGCAGGCGATTATGTGGAAGATTACGAGATCATGGTGCCGTATCAGGCGCTGCTGATGGTGGGCTACAAGGTGGATGTGGTCAGCCCCGGCAAGAAGGCCGGGGACAAGATTCTTACGGCCATCCATGATTTTGAAGGCGCGCAGACCTACAGTGAAAAGCCGGGTCACGCCTTTGAGCTGAACGCCACGTTCGACGAGATTGATACGGACGATTATATCGGTCTGATCATCCCCGGTGGTCGTGCGCCGGAGCATCTGCGCATGCATCCGCGCGTGATTGAAATTGTCAAAGCCTTTGCGGACCGGCCTCTGGCCGCTATCTGCCACGGCGCGCAACTGCTGGCTGCGGCGGATGTTATCAGGGGGCGTAAAGTCTCGGCGTACCCGGCCTGCCGCCCGGAAGTGGAACTGGCTGGCGCAACCTATGCCGATATTGCGGTGACGGACGCCGTAACGGACGGAGAACTGGTGACGGCCCCCGCATGGCCCGCGCATCCGGCCTGGCTGGCGCAGTTTCTCGGCGTGCTGGGTGCGACTGTGACAATATAGTGCATTGGCAGGTGCCTCCTGTTGTGCATCATATGGAACAGTGTTCAACAGGATGGAGCCTCTTATGAGACGTCTTACTGCCCATTTTATTCCTGCGGCTCTTAGTCTGGCCTGCGCCATGCCGCCAGCCGCAGCATGGGCACAGCAGGCAACATCCTTGCCGCCCAATGACGCGCCAAGCCCCGCGGCACCCGGCGTGCATCCGGATGTCAGGCTTCCGGCCCCGGCTACACCCGTCAGGGTTGAGGAGATCAAGGTGTCCGGCAACAAGCTGGTCAGCACGCCCGCCATTATGGCTGTGGTGCCCTTCCATGTCGGCAGTATGGTGACGCAGGCGCAGATCACGCAGGGCTTGCAGGATATTATGAAGCTGTATCAGCAGCAGAATATCGGCGGAAAATTCCATCAGAACCTCAGGCTGGACGGCAAACGCGTTCAGGTTGAGTGGGCGATTGAAGAAACCGGAGGCCCGGCGCATCTGAACAAGCCGCTCGTGCTGGAAAGCCTTGGGTTTGATGGCAATTTGCACATTGCAACTTCAGCCCTGAAAGAGGCCGTACATCGTCAGCCGGGGGATCAGGTCACCCCTGCAACCGTGCTGGAAGATGAAAAAGCCATTCAGGCTTTGTATGTGAAGAAAAATATCGGTGTCACCATCGTGCCCGAAAGCCGTGCCCCGCATAAGGATGAGCGCGTTACGCTGGTCTATCACCTGACAGAAAAAGCAACGGACTGACGCTTTTCTGTTATCCCGGCGCAGGCGGCCTGAAGCAGATCTTCAGGGCCGTCCGCGCCGGAAACGCTTTAATCAAAAATCAAAGCAACCGCGCTTTTCTGTGCTGGCCGTCTCAGTATTCGCTGGCAGCCGGGCGGTTCAGCATTGCCATCAGTTCGCGCCGTGTGTCGGAACTGGTGCGGAACACACCGAGCATCTGGCTTGTCACCATGGAGACACCAGGGCGATGCACGCCACGGGTCGTCATGCATTCATGGCTGGATTCAATAATAACAGCCGTGCCGTGGGGTTGCAGAACATCATTGATGGTGTTGGCAATCTGTGCCGTCAGCCGTTCCTGAATCTGCATCCGGCGGGCATAGGCATCCACTACACGCGCCAGCTTGGAAATACCGACCACGCGCTGGCGCGGCAGGTAGGCCACATGCGCCCGGCCAATAATGGGGGCGAGGTGATGCTCACAGTGGCTTTCAAAGCGGATATCGCGCAGCAGCACGATTTCATCATAGCCTTCCACTTCAGAAAACGTGCGTTCCAGAAGGGTTTTAGGGTCGATTTCATATCCCTGAAAAAACTCTTCATACGCACGGGCCACGCGGGCAGGCGTATCATGCAGGCCTTCACGTTCCGGATCTTCCCCGGCCCAGCGCAGCATGGTGCGGATGGCGTCTTCCGCCTCTTCACGGGTGGGGCGGTTGGTTTTGGGCAGAGGGTCGCTCATGCCATTCTCCTGCGGTCTGCGTGGTGATGAAGCAGTTCTGGCTGCTTCACGTTAATGGATCTGGCGGAACTGGAACGGGCTATCAAGGCTGAAGGGCGGAATGGTGATGTCAAACCGTTTGCCGGAATTAACATTCCACATCTGGTAAGATCCCCGCATGAAGCCCCCCGCCGTGGTGAGGGAAACACCGGAAGTGTAGTCAAACCCGTTCTGCGGGCGGATAACGGGCTGTTCACCCACCACGCCTTCTCCATGCACATATTCCGTCCGGCCTGCGCCGTCCGTAATCTGCCAGGTCCGTTCCTTGAGCTGGATGGGTGCCGTGCCACCATTTTCAATGCGGATGCGGTAAACCCAGCAATACATGTCCTCATCAGGTTCAGACTGTTCCGGGAGCCAGAACACCTGTACGCAGACGCGCATATCTCCCGTCACGGCTTCATACATCGGCGCTGAGGCGAACAGTTCGCTCATGGCGTCATCATGATCGGGGGACATGGGCGGTGAGTCCGGCCAGTCAGGCATGGGGTGTTCTGCTCCTGCGCAAAAAATAAAAAAGGCCTGCTTCACGCCAGCGGGTTTTATCCCGCAGCGCAGAAACCACGGCAACAATCCGCTGGCAGTATCACGAAGCGATCAGAAAAGGGAAGCCGCCCGTCTGCGGTGTGCTGAAACAGCCACAGCAGACTGGCGGCAGGCAGGTATAAGTCCGGGCCTGATCAGGCTTTGGCGAGGGCTGCTACGCCACGGGTAAGATCATCAATCAGATCGGCACTGTCTTCCAGCCCGACGGAGAAGCGGATCGCCCCCTCAGAAATCCCGAGCTTGGCCCGTTCTTCCTCGCCGATCTTCATATGGGTGGTGGTGGCCGGGTGCGTCACGAGGGACCGCGCATCGCCCAGATTGTTGGAAATGGCGATAAGGTTCAGGGCGTTCATGAAGGCAAAGGCCCCTTCCTGCCCGCCAGCAACTTCAAACGCGACCATGGTGCCGCCACCCGTCATCTGCCGCTGGGCAAGCGCGTATTGCGGATGATCCTTGCGGCCTGGATAACGCACGCTGACAATCCCGGGTGCTGCGGCAAGGTAGTCTGCCACCGCAGCCGCATTGCGCGTCATGGCTTCCACACGCAGGGCAAGTGTTTCCAGCCCCTTGAGCATCACCCACGCATTGAAGGGGGAGAGTGCGTTGCCGGTATTACGGACGAACGGCTGGAGCGTTTCCTTAATCCAGTCTTCCCTGCCCAGCACGGCCCCGCCCAGCACGCGGCCCTGTCCGTCAATATGTTTGGTACAGGAATACACGACCACATCCGCGCCCAGTTCCAGCGGCTTCTGGTAGAGCGGGGAGGCAAATACGTTATCGACAATGACCAGTGCCCCGGCCTTGTGCGCACGCTCTGAGATAGCGGCGAGGTCCAGCACATCCAGCATGGGGTTGGAGGGGCTTTCCAGCAGCACAGCGGCGGTTGGCTTGCTGAAGGCGTCATCCCACGCGGCGAGGTCCCCGCCATCGACGAACACGGTTTCCACGCCATATTGCGGCAGCAGGTTGGCTACAATCCAGTGACAGGAGCCGAATAGCGCGCGGGAAGCTACAACGCGGTCCCCGGCTTTAACGTGAGAGAGCAGGGCGGAAGAGACCGCGCCCATCCCCGTTGAGGTCGCGACACAGGCTTCAGCCCCTTCCAGATCGGCCAGACGCTTTTCCAGCGCAACCACAGTGGGGTTGGCGAAGCGGCTGTACTGGTAGTGTGAGACTTCACCCGTAAAGGTTTTGGCGGCCTGTTCGGCGTTTTCGTAAACAAAGCCGGATGTCAGGAAAAGCGCTTCGCTGGTTTCACCATATTCGGTGCGTTCCAGCCCCGCGTGCAGAAGGCGGGTGGCGGGACGCCAGGCTTTGGAAGAAGAGGTCTTGCTGTCACTCATCACGAGGTATCCGGTTCTTTTGCTGCTGTGCAGCGCAATGTGACCGTGGAAACCGTGGCGTCGGCAGTGCGTCGCCATGGCCTCTTTAGCGCGTTTATTTTACCTCGCCGCAAGCCGGCCGTACAAATCACGAGGTTTTATCGTGCTTTAACGCACGGTAAGGGTTTTGTTATGCGGAGGTGGCTTGCGTTCGTCAAGCATCGATCTGCCCTCCTGCCGCAGGGCCTGCCATGCAGCAGGGCTGGTGGATTTTAAAGTAATTCCTGCAAAAGCGGGACAAAAGGAATATCCGCATCTGGCATGGGGTAATCCTGCAGCTTTTCCGGCGCGACCCATGCAAGTGTCTGCCCTTCTTTTGCCGTTGGGGTGCCGGTCCAGCGGCGGCACAGATAGAGCGGCATCAGCAGGTCAAACGCCTTGTAGGCGTGGGATGCAAAGGTAAACGGTGCAAGGCAGGCGCGGGAGACATCCAGCCCAAGCTCTTCTTCCAGTTCCCGCACCAGCGCGGCTTCCGGCGTTTCTCCGGGTTCAACCTTGCCGCCGGGGAATTCCCAGAGTCCGGCCAGACTTTTGCCCTCCGGGCGTCTGGCCAGCAGAATACGCCCCTGTGCGTCAATCAGCGCGGCGGCGGAAACCAGCACGAGTTTGCGGGGGGCAGCCCCCTCGCTCTGCGGCGTGCCGGAAGGGGTATCCAGATCATCCCGCGTGGCTTCAAAAACACGGACGGGGTGCTCCCGGCCACGGGCCACAAACATCTGCTTGTCCGCGCCAATCGCCCGGAAGCCGATCTGTTCCAGAACACGGGCAGAGGCTGCATTATCCTCCGCTACCGTGGCGCGCAGGCAGGTAATATCCAGATTGGCCAGCGCCCAGCGGGCCAGCCGTCCGGCTGCGCGGGTCGCAATGCCACGGCCCCAGTAGGTGCGGCCAACCCAGTAGCCCAGCATGCCGACGCGCCCCACCTGCGGCACGGTCTGCACGCGCAGGCCCACGCAGCCAAGGAGGGTATTGTTTTCATCCAGAATAGCGAAATGGCAGCCTTCTCTGGCCCGATGCATGGAGAGCGTGGAGGCAATCCAGTCATCCGCCAGTGCTCGCGGATAGGGGAAGGGCAGGCGGCTGAGCATCCGCACCACTTCCCAGTCATTGACCAGATTGTGCAGCGCAGGCGCATCATCAGGCAGAAGGGGGCGCAACCGGTAGGGTGGCGCCTCCAGAACCAGAGACGTGATGTCAGGCATTCACAGCCGGTGCGGGCACACCGCATTCCGCCAGCAGGCCACGCAGGGCGTTGATGACGGGGAAGACTTCCACATTGTGGTCCCCGCCCAGTTCGCGCCATGCCTGCTGTTCAAGCTCCACAATTTCGCGGTCTTCCGCAAAAATCCGTTCGGTAAACGCGACAAGGAACGGCCATGCCAGTTCCAGCACCCCCGGCACCTTGGGGCGTTTGACAGACAGGAGGCCGAACGTCCGGTTTGTCAGCTCTTCAGCATCCTGCGGAACATAGACAATCCACAGATCCATCACCGGGTCTTCATCCCCTGTCTGGATACGCAGTGTCTGATAGGGATATTCCGTGCGGATGGTCATGACGTCACGATGCTGGAATTTTTCCGAGGAATCGCGGCGTTCACCAAAAATCAGGGCTTCACCCAGCGGTTGTTTGCCGCTGGTGCGGGCAAAGGAATACTGGGCTTCCACCAGACCGGGTTCGCGTTTCTGGCCCAGAAAGCGCGGGCGCATCTGGCCCATCTGCTTCATGTGCATGAACTGATGGTTCATATCCATCAGGTTCTCATGCATGAAGCTGTAATGGCATTTAACTTCCTGCCCGAAGAAGCGGGTCTTGTACGCCGGGTCTCCCACACGGGCCAGACGCGGCGGCAGCGGCACGGAATCCGCTTTATCCGGGTCTCCGGGGAAGACAAAAATCAGGCCATCCTGCTCACGGCACGGAAAGGTGCGTACTCCGTTGGGCAGCTTGCCCTTGCCCAGATACGGCACATCAATGCAGCGGCCTGAACGGCCATAGGCCCAGCCATGATAGCAGCACTGGACGGACTGACCACAGACCTTGCCTTTGCTGAGCGGCACCTGCCGGTGCGCGCAGCGGTCTTCCAGTGCAAAAATTGCGCCTTCCGTCGGGCGCACCAGTGCGATGGGGGTACCGGCATACCGCGTGCCGATGGTCTTGCCCGGCTTGAGTTCCTTTGACCATGCCACCGGATACCAGAAGTCCGGATTGGAGCGGACGCGCCGCAGGTCCGTGCCGGTCGTGTTATGCCCCGCGCCAAAAGAGGGTGTATCGTCTGGTGTGTCACTCTGAACGGTCTGGTTCATCTTGCCTCATGTCATGACGTTCGGGGCTGCGTCACCCTGACACGGCCTAATAGCGGATGTATGCAACCGTATATCACACAAAGAGGCAAGACGCAGAAAGGGCGGAGAGCCAGGTTCGCCCGTTTTTATTTGCAAATTATTCGCAAACTGAAAATCAGACTGCTCTGGGTGCAGGTCTGGGCATAGGTCCCTCCCGCTTCAGCCCGTGCCAGGCAATCAGGCTGTCTCCCAGAAACAGGGCGAGTGCACCTACCGTGCAGGCAAGCGCCAGCCCGAACATGATCACCAGCCATGTGGCGACGGAGGAATCCCGCACGCTGCCCAGAAACAGCACAAAGGCAGCCCCGCAGGAGGCAGCGCCCCCAAGGCCCCCCGCCAGAATGGCGGTGTCCAGCATCAGCGTGCGGCGGTGCAGGCGCACCAGGTGCTTCTCCAGTGTCAGATTGCGGTCCGGGTCGTCATTGTCATCCGTCAGCAGGGCGTTGGCCTGCTCAATATGGTCAGAGACACGGGCCAGACGGGTGTTGAACAGGTTCAGCAGGGTGCCGATGCCCGAGAGCATGAAAACCGGAGTGAGTGCGACCTGAATAATATGCGCAACACTATCCACCGGTTCGGCGGCGAGACCTGCAAAAACGGGAAGAGCCATAAAGCGGGATGTCCTTAGCTGGCTGTACGTGGGGAGCGAGCGGAGGGTCTAGCGGCTGGAGGCCAGTTCTGCCGTAAGGTCTTCAATGAACTGGAACGCCACCCGGCCCGAACGGCCACCGCGGGTGATGGCCCACTGGCTGGCGCGGGCCGTCAGATCCTCATCGCTGATGGGAAGGGCGCGTTCTCCCGCATAGGTCCGCACCATGTCAAGAAACACATCCTGCGGGCAGGCATGGAACCCCAGCCACAGGCCAAACCGGTCAGACAGGGACACTTTTTCTTCCGTGGCTTCAGACGGATTGATGGCCGTGGCGCGCTCGTTCTCAATCATCTCACGCGGCATCAGGTGGCGGCGGTTGGACGTGGCATAAAACAGAACATTCTCCGGCCGCCCGGCAATACCGCCATCCAGCACGGATTTCAGGGCTTTGTAATCCCGGTCTTCTTTTTCAAAAGACAGATCATCACAGAAGAGAATAAAGCGGCGCGGGCTTTGCCGCAGCATGGCCAGAAGCTCAGGCAGGGTTGCCAGATCTTCGCGCTGGATTTCCACCAGTGCCACCCGGCCCTGACCGGGCGCACAGGGCTTGCCTTCTACCTGATTAACCAGTGCATGCGCCCCTTTGACCAGTGACGACTTACCCATGCCGCGGGAGCCCCAGAGCATGGCATTATTGGCGGGGAGCCCGCGGGCAAAGTGCTCGGTATTGTCCATCAGCGTCTGGCGCTGCGAGTCCACGCCCTGCAACAGGGTGGCCGGTACATGCGCCACATGCGGGACGGCCAGTAGCCGCCCCCGCTCGGGCAGCCAGACAAAGGCATCCGCCTGATCTACTCCGTCCAGACTTGGCGGCGGAGGGGAGAGGCGCTCCAGCGCTGACGCAATACGTTCAAGGACGGAGAGAGGGGCTGAATCCATCAGGGCAGGGTCCATGGTTGGGGTGGAAAGTCAGTTTGCCGGAACGGGCGGGCAGAAAAAGAAGCAGGGCTACGGTTTATCAGGCACGTGATGCTTGACGTGTGAGCCGTGAAAATTATGGTCACGCATCTTCATTGCGCAACCAGCCTTTCCGGAAAGTCTGCCATCATGTCCAATTTTCTTATTCCCGCAGCCTATGCCCAGTCCGCCGGTGGCGGTGGGGCTGGTTCGAGTCTGATGTCGTTCCTGCCGTTTATCGGCGTGTTCGTCATTATGTATTTCCTGATGATTCGCCCGCAGCAGCAGAAGCAGAAGCAGCTTCAGAATGAACTCAAGGCTCTGCGTCGCGGGGACCGGATTGTGACCGCAGGCGGCATTATCGGGATTGTGCAGAAATCCCGTGATGACAGTCAGGAAATTGAGGTGGAAATTGCTCCGAATGTCCGCGTCATGATCCTGCGCAGCACGGTGAGCACGGTTCTGACCAGCACGGCCAAGCCTGCGAATGATAGTGCGGACGTCAAAAAATAAGAGGCTCTCCCGTCAGGCGGTATGCTGAGAGAGCATCATGGAAAGCGGGCTTCTGGCCCGCTTTTTTTATGGGCAGACGCTCCTGTCAGGAGGGCTCAGTCGTTTCCTCCAAATGAGGGTCTGCAGAGCGGCCTTCCACAACTTCTTCCGTTACATCCAGCGCCAGAACTTCCCCCGCCATAATAATACTGAGCAAAGCGAGAATTTTCAGTCCCAGCATATCGTTGTTTTGCGGGTGCCCATGCAGAATGTGCAGCACAAGAGGCGTGAGGGCCGGAAAGGGGAGGAGCCAGAACACGGCCCGCCACACCGGTTGCTGGATGCGGGAGCGGTAGAAACTGGCCAGCCTCCGCTCTTTCTTGAGCACAAATTTCAGGAACAGGACGATCGCGGTCCCAACGGCCAGCGATATGAGCGGCATCAGGACAACGGTGTAGGCCACCTCATGCCAGTCACAATAGGCCAGTCCAAGCAGCGCGACCCCGACCCATGATGAAAAATAGATGCCGATACCAATCAGGGAATAATGCTTCACGAGAGAGTCCTCACAGGCCGTTTCCGTGCGTTTACGCCGGGCTTCCCGTCGCCCTGATTGCAGATTAGCAGGAACGGAAAAGCCCTAAGTCCGCTTTTACGACAAAATGATGCAGTATCGTTATAAATAAAATATGACACTCCTCCGATGCTCCGATGCGCAGCAGATGGGCAGACGGAAAGCGAACGTAGTGCGGCAGACCGGACTTACAAAAAGGAAACCGGGTCGATATCCACATCCACGCGCACATGCCGTTCCAGTTTTATCAACCCCAGCCAGCGGCGCAGAATAGGCTGCACGGCAATGGTTTTCCGGGTGCGGAGCAGCAGACGTCGCCTGTGCCGCCCGCGCAGAATTGCCATGGGGGCTGGGGCGGGGCCAAGCACCTGAATTCCGTCCCCATAAGGGGCTACGCGGCCAAGCGCCGCAGCGGCATCATCTGCGGCGGCGGCCGTATCCGCGCTGACAATCAGGGCCGCCAGACGCCCGTAAGGCGGCCAGAAACCGGGGCGCCTCTGCTCGGCTTCCTGCGTCATGAAGGCGTCAAAATCCCCGGAGAGCAGGGCCTGCATCACCGGGTGTTCCGGCGTGTAGCTTTGCAGCAGCACGCGCCCCGGTGTGCTGGCGCGCCCGGCACGGCCTGCAACCTGATGCAGAAGCTGGATTGTCCGTTCCCCCGCCCGCAAATCACCCCCGCCAAGGCCCAGATCGGCGTCCACAATCCCAACCAGCGTCAGGTGCGGGAAATGCCAGCCTTTGGCGACAATCTGTGTGCCGATCACCAGATCGACCTCCCGGCGGGAAATCTTGCCAACCGCTTCCGCTGTCGCGGCGGGGCCGCCCAGCGTGTCACTGGCCATAACCAGAATCCGCGCATCGGGGAACAGGTGGCGGGCTTCTTCCGTAATCCGCTCAATGCCGGGGCCAATGGGTGTCAGGCTTTGCTCTGCGCCGCAGGAGGGGCAGGTTTCGGGCATCGGTTCGGTATGGTCGCAAAAATGGCAGGAGAGTATTTTGCGACTCCGGTGCTCGACCAGCCATGCCGTGCAGTGCGGACATTCCATCCGGTGCCCGCAACTGCGGCACAGGGTAAGCGGCGCATAGCCGCGCCGGTTGAGGAACAGCATGGCCTGTTCCTTCCGCTCAAATGTCGCGGTCAGTTCTTCCGTCAGGGCAGGGGAGAGAAACAGGCCCCGGGGTGGCGGGTGGTCCCGCATGTCCAGAATCCGGGTTTCCGGTAGGGCTGCTCCGCCATGGCGGGAGGGCAGAATCAGATGCCGGTAACGCCCTGCCTCCACATTGGCCAGAGATTCCAGACTGGGCGTGGCGGAAACCAGCACAATCGGGAATCCTGCCAGTCGCGCCCGTACCACCGCCATATCCCGCGCACTGTAGATCACGCCTTCTTCCTGTTTGAAGAGGGCCTCGTGTTCTTCATCCACAATAATCAGGCCAAGGTCCTTAAACGGCAGGAACAGGGCGGAGCGTGCGCCTACCACCACCGTCGCGCTGCCGTCCGCCGTCCCGTGCCATGTCAGACGGCGGGCGCGCTGGCCGACTTCGGAATGCCAGATGGCGGGCTGTGTGCCAAAGCGGCGCGTAAAGCGTTCCATCCACTGGGCTGAAAGCGCAATTTCCGGCAGCAGAACCAGTGCCTGCCTGCCTTGCTCCAGACAGGCGGCAATGGCTTCCAGATAAATCTCGGTCTTGCCGGAGCCTGTTACCCCTTCCAGCAGCGTGACGGAAAACCCGCCTTCATTCACGGTCTGGCGGAGGGCGTCTGTGGCTTCAGCCTGCGCGCCTTCCAGCACCGGCAGGTTATGGTGTGGGTCAGGGGCAGCAAAGGCGCGTTCCGGCCCGAGTGCGACGGAGGTCAACGCGCCAGCATCCGCCAGACCTTTCACAACTCCGGGGCCAACGCCAGCGGCTGTGGCAAGGTCTGTGGTGGTGCGGGCCGTGCCGTCCGCCAGCAAAGTCAGCACTTTCTGGCGGGCAGGGGTGAGGCGCAGCGCGTCCGGAAGGGGAGATGCTACCAGCCAGCCTGTGGTGGGCGTAGGCACGCCACGCATATGCAGCCGCAGCGTCATGGCCAGAACCATGCCGGGGGCGGAGAGAGTGTATGCCGCCACCCAGTCTACAAAGCGCCGCAACTCTGCTGTCAGCGGTGGCAGATCCAGCCGTTCCGCGACGGGGCGGAGTTTGGCAGCGTCCACTGTGCGGGAAGGCGGGGGCGCAAATTCTGGCGGCAGAGAAGAGGCTGCGTCCCACACCACACCGGTCTGCCTGCGGTGTCCGAGCGGCACCGTGACAATATCGCCCGGCTGGAGGGGCATGTCTGCCGGAGCCGCGTAATCAAACGGGCCGGGGAAGGGCATAGGCAGCAGCACGGACACTCTCTGGCGTGCATTCCCGGCGGCGGAAGCCGGACTTTGCGCAGACTGAAAAAGAGTGGGAGGTGTGGACGCCATGAGATCCTATGTAAGCGGAGGCCCGGTTAAAGAACAGTGCTTGCGAAACCCGAAAAAGTCTGAACAAGTCTGCTCAGCCATCAGAGCATCCTGACGGGTGCGGATCTGTGTGAGGGGATGCCATGACAGCGGAAGAAGCCGTCCAGAAGTTTCTGGAATGGATGGCGACGGAAAAGCGGGCCTCCCCCCTGACGATTGATGCCTACCGCGCCGATCTGGCCCGGTTTCTGGGCTTCATGTCTGAGCATCTGGATGGCCTGCCGGACATGGCAGGGCTGGCACGGGTCAGCCTGAGGGATTTTCGCGCATGGCTGGCGCAGGAGCAGGCGCGGTCTGCTGCCTCCCGCACGCGGCAGAGCACGCCGGACCGCGCTGCCCGGACACGCGCGCGGCGGGTGTCCGCCGTACGGTCCTTTTTCCGGTATCTTGCCCGCAGGCAGGGGGTGGAAAACCCGGCGGTTGCTCTGCTGGCCACACCCCGCAGCAAGAAACCTCTGCCACGCCCCCTGAGCGTGACAGACGCCAAAGCTGTGCCGGAAGATATTGCTGAACTGGCTCATACCCCGATGGCAAGGCAGCGTGACGGCGCGTTGTTCCTGCTGCTGTACGGTTGCGGATTACGTATTTCAGAGGCTCTGAATCTGAATATCGCCGACCTCGGGCCGCTGGCCAGCAGCGGCGTGCTGCGTATCCGCGGAAAAGGGAACAAGGAACGTCTGGTTCCGGTGCTGCCCGCTGTGCAGCAGGCGCTTGAAGCGTGGCGCAGGCAGCATCCTTCTCCCGCGCCAGAGTCGCCTTTGTTTCCGGGGGTGCGGGGCGGCCGGTTGCAGGCCGGAGTTGCCCAGAAGGCCATGCGGGAATGGCGTGCGCTGGCCGGACTGCCGGACCATGTCACGCCCCATGCGCTGCGCCACTCTTTTGCGACACATCTGATGGAAGGTGGCGCGGACTTGCGTGTCATTCAGGAACTGCTGGGGCATGCCAGCCTGTCCACCACACAACGATACACTCTTGCGGATGAAGCCCGCCTGCTTGATGTGTGGAGCCGTGCGCATCCGCGTGCGCAAAAAACTGCTCAGCCGAGAGAAGGAACACGAGACTAATGACCGATGCCCTGCGCGCTCCCTGGCCCGCTATAGACCCTTACGCCCACGGCTATCTGGATACCGGGGAAGGGCATGAGATTTACTGGGAGGAATGTGGCAATCCGCACGGTATTCCGGTGGTGTTTCTGCATGGTGGCCCCGGTGGCGGATGCTCCCCCGCGCAGCGCCGTCTGTTTGACCCCTCCCGTTATCGCATCGTGCTGTTTGACCAGCGTGGCTGTGGCCGGTCCAGACCACATGCCTCGCTGGAGAATAACACCACATGGCATCTGGTTGCTGATATTGAGCGCCTGCGGGTGTTTTTCGGGATTGATAAATGGGCGGTTTTCGGCGGGTCATGGGGGTCCACGCTGGCGCTGGCCTATGCCCAGACTCACCCGACGCGCGTAACAGCCCTGATGCTGCGCGGCATCTTCACGCTGCGGAAGGCCGAACTGCTCTGGTATTATCAGGAGGGTGCCTCCTGGCTGTTCCCGGATAAATGGGAAGATTTTCAGGCTCCTATCCCGCAGGCAGAGCGCGGGGATATGATGGCGGCGTATCGTAAGCGTCTGGTCTCGGAGGATGTTACGGTAAGGCAGGAAGCCGCTCTGGCATGGAGCCTGTGGGAAGGGCGCACGCTCACTCTGCTGCCCGCACCGGATATTGAAACCCAGCATGAGGAGGCGGATTACGCGCTGGCGTTCTCACGGATTGAAAACCACTATTTCGTGCATGGTGGCTGGCTGGAAGAGGGGCAGTTGATCCGTGATGTGGACCGTATCCGGCATATCCCGACAGTTATTGTGCAGGGGCGTTATGATATGGCCACACCTGTGCGCACAGCATGGGACCTGCACAGGGCATGGCCGGAAGCAGAGTTCAGACTGATTAACGCCGCAGGCCATGCGCTGTTTGAACCCGGCATCCTCAGCGCCCTGCTGGAGGCCACAGACCGCTTTGCGCGGGAATTAGGCTGACACCATGCGGACACGGGCACTCCGTATAGCGCTTCTGGCCACGTTGTGGTCAGCCGCATCTCCCTTGCTTCTGGCTCCTGTGGCGCTGGCTGCCGAGGGGGTATGCCACCGTGAGCGGATTGCCCGTGTGCCTTTGCATGATGACCAGGGGTTTCTGAACATCCCCGTTGAAATCAACAAACACGCTGCGAGCATGATTGTTGATACCGGATCGGAGGGGAGTCTGCTTTCTCCAGATGCCGCCGAGCGTTTTCAGGTCTTGCTTGACCCGTCTGTTCACACCGTCATGCAGGGCACCGGCGGGGTTGGGCGTATGGTGCCGAATGTCGTCGTGCGGTCTCTCATGCTGGGGGGGCTTGAGGCCGGGCCTGTCTCCATGCCGGTCGGGGATCTGCCGGGTAAACCGGTGACGCAACCACCGGTTGAAGGGTTGATCGGTGGAGATCTGCTCTCGCACTATGATGTGGAATTCAATGTTGCGGAGGGCTGGCTGACGTTCTGGTCTGTCAAAAGCGGTTCAACCGCGTGTGCCGGACCAGCTGACTGGCATGTTATTTACCGTGCTGTGCCGCTTCAGTCCGCCGGGCGTCGGGTGATTGTTCAGGTGATGCTGGATGGCAGGCCTTTGCGGGCCTTGGTGGATAGCGGGGCGCGGTCCCGTATCCTGTCAGATAAAGCCGCGGAGAAACTGGGCGTTACGGCCCGCATGTTAGCGGCTGATCTGGGTGGCCTGACGAGCGGTGTCGATGGTCATCAGCAAGTTTATCACTGGCATCGTTTTCACACTTTCCAGATCGGGCAGGAGCAGGAAAAAGAGCCTGTTTTGACGGTCGCACCCATTCATGATTCGGTGGATATGCTGCTCGGATCAGACTGGTTTGCGGCGCATCGTGTCTGGATTTCGTATCAGACGGGCACACTCTATGTCATGCCTGCGCTCCGGCGGCGTAACTAGCACTAAAGTTGCATATTATGTTGAGTTCTGAAACTTTGGGTAACCATGATTCATGATATGATGAATGGCGGTGCTTCAGTTAAAGGTACGCAGGGTTTGTGGGCGTCCGGGCTTCGGTCCGCCAAGGAACGGATTGCGCCGTTGTTTACGCAGAAGCGTGTCGCAGCTTCTGCGCGCGCCTTCCTTGACGTTCTGATTGGCAATGAACCACGCAAGACGGGATGGATGCGAGCGGAAGCTTCAGGAGCTTCTGGTCATGGCGGCAACAGGCGCTTCTGGGGCGCGGGCACTGGGATGCCGATCCCCTTCGTGATGTCGTCAGGAAGCATGTGGTCGAGCATCTGGGCACTTAAGATGGTGTGCTGGTCATCGATGAGACCGGTTTTCTGAAGAAAGGTCAGGCATCCTGCGGTGTTGGGCGGCAGTATACTGGCTCTGCCGGCAAGATCACGAACTGCCAGATTGGTGTATTTGCCACCTCTATATCGGCAGGGGGCCACGCCTTTGTTGACGGCGTCCTGTATTTTCCAAAAGACTGGACGTCGGACCTTAAGGCCTGAAGCAGGCCCACGTTCCTGATGACGTGGTGTTTGCAACGAAACCGGCGTTAACCTCGATGATGATTGAGCGGCGTCTTGAGGTCGGAAGGAAAGTCATGCACACTGGCCCCATAAATTCACCAAGGCAAAACGGCAGAATGACGGAACGATCCCGTCAACGGATGTCGCCATCCCCTTCTTTGGCTATAAATCGCATATTTTCATCGACCGGAAGTTCCGACTGATCCGTAAATGGGTAAATGGAAGGCCACAGATGCCGTGTCCAGCGATGGTGCGCGATTGAGAGAAGGTCTGCTCGACCGCAGCAATACCGCGTCTGATATCTGGGCCGACACCGCCTATCGCTCAAAAGCCAATGAAGCCTTCATGGGAAAGCAGGGCTTTGTCTCCAGGGTTCATAGGAAAAAGCCGCATCTCAGACCTATGCCCTGTCATGTCCAGCGATCCAATGCGGGCAAGTCCGTTATCCGGTCTCGCGTTGAGCATGTCTTTGCCGATCAGAAATCACAGATGGGATTATTCATACACACCGTCGGTATCACACGGGCCACCATGAAAATTGGGTGGCCGACATCGTCTACAATATGCGCCGCTTTATCTTCCTGGAGCGGATCTGTGCGACCGCGTAGCAGTTCAGCGCGGGTAATATCTCATCACGGATCAAAACGTCATAGCCCTGAAATCAGGAGACAGGAGTTCAAAAAACGGTTCTTTGATTTCTCCACTTGGCTGCATTCACGTTAAATATCACATAAAAATTTGAGCAATGCTCGGCAGATATAGAAAAGTTCCTAGTTTAGCTCTACCCTCAGGCGAGGCCCATGACCCACTATCCTTATAAGACATGCTCCACGACCGTTTTGCATCCCCACGAAACGCAGTGATGCGCCAGCGCCCTACCCCAAATGGGTTTATCGGTGTCAGCATCTCATTGAGCGCCTCAAAGAGTGGTGGTCAGTAGCAACCAGACACGAGAAAGCAGCAATATCGTTTCTCATAATCATCCAAATTGCTACCGCAGCAGACTGGACCAACTCCCAACCGGCCTCAATCGGTCTCATAATTTCCTAATATTCTCTATTAATTAAGACAATACACACTTTTCACTCGCTAATGCGTAACAATAAAATATATAATATTTGAATATTATTACTGAACATTATAAAATTATTACTTCTTAAGTTTAACTCTATCTTGATTTTTTTTTCACTTGAAACAGCATAAAAAAATAAATTTTAGTCTTGAAATTTCCTCTATATATCATTCCGCAGAGGCTACGTTATGTTTACAAAATATGTTATACTGATGAACAATCAGTATCTTTAGATATCAGAGACATTACCCAAAGGAGAGCCGGAAATCATGACGTTGCGGGACTTCATTTCCCCGCCTTTCACAAGAAATTTTAACCGGCAATCGACGGTTGCTCTTGTGACAGGTGTCCTTCTCTTTTTTGGCTTCAGCAGTGGGCATGCGGCAGACTTAACCGCACCAGCTATCGACACCGGCGACACAGCCTGGATGTTAGTCAGTACGGCTCTTGTGCTGATGATGACCATTCCTGGGCTGGCGCTGTTTTATGCGGGGATGGTGCGGAAAAAGAACGTGCTGGCGACACTGATGCAGTCTTTTGCCTTGTGCTGCATTATGTCCATTGTCTGGATGGTTGCTGGGTACTCTCTGGCCTTTACTACGGGTACCCCGTGGATTGGTGGTCTGTCACGCACATTCCTGAGTGGGATTGGTGCGCATATTCATAATGGTGCCGATATTGCCTTCACACTTGGCGCGGATTCCCCTAACGCCACCACGATGACGATTCCTGAGAGCCTCTTCATGATGTTCCAGATGACGTTCGCCATCATCACGCCAGCCCTCATTTCCGGAGCCTATGCAGAGCGCATGAAGTTTAGTGCCATGTGCGTCTTCTCCATTCTCTGGTCTCTGCTGGTCTATGCGCCCATCGCGCATTGGGTCTGGAGTCCGGTAGGCTGGCTGGCAGGGCTTGGAACTGCGGATTTTGCTGGCGGCACCGTTGTCCACATCAATGCAGGTATTGCAGGCCTTGTCTGCGCACTGGTTCTCGGGAAACGCAAAGGCTTTGGGCAGGATGATCTCTCCCCCTTCAATCTGACTTACGCGATCATCGGGGCATCTCTCCTGTGGGTCGGCTGGTTTGGCTTTAACGCCGGGTCGGCCGCCGGGGCTAATGGGCGTGCAGCCATGGCTATGGCAACGACTCAGATTGCAGCAGCAGGCGCAGGTGTCGCATGGATACTTGTTGAATGGCTGCGCAGCGGCAAGCCAACCGTTCTTGGTGTTATTTCCGGCGCTGTAGGGGGACTTGTTGCCATTACCCCCGCCGCAGGATTTGTGCTACCGGGGAGCGCGCTGATTATCGGGCTGATTACAGGCGTTATCTGCTACTGGAGCGCGACGTCCCTGAAGCATCTTATGGGCTATGATGACAGTCTGGATGCCTTTGGCGTGCATGGCGTGGGGGGCATTGTCGGCGCTCTGCTGACCGGGCTGTTTGCTTATGGGCCACTGTCCGCCACGGATGCCAATCCTTCCGGAATTACCGGCTCTCTGCATCAGTTTATGGTTCAGGGGGAAGCCGTTCTTGTCACCATTCTGTGGTGTGGTGTGATCTCTTTTGTTCTGCTGAAGGTCATTGATCTGGTAATCGGTCTGCGCGTCACACCAGATGAAGAACTTGAAGGGCTGGATATGTCCCTGCACGGAGAGCGGATTAACTAACGCGCTCCTTCCCTCTGTTCTGCCGTCTTTTCTGGCCCCCTCCTGCCCCATGCGGCTGGAGGGGGCTTTTTTTATGCCTTCCTCTTTTCAGGCATGAAGGCGGCCTTTGGATAACCCTTTTCCAAACACATTTATTCATCATAAGATACTGAGACAGTCAGGGTGCTGTGGCATGGTGCTGCATCTTCCTGCCCTGCATTTGGATGAGGTTTTTCCTTATGACATCTTCCGCTCGCTTTGCGCTTGCAGCACTGGCCCTGAGCTGTGCCACCGCCCTTTCCGCCCCGGCTGCTCATGCTCTGAGCGCCAAGGAATGTCATGCCAGCTTTGCTGCCGCCCGCACTGCCGGCACGCTGGATGGCCAGAGCTACAAGCAGTTCAAAGCTGCTAAATGTGATGCCGCAGCCGCACCTGCCGCCTCAGCAACTCCGGCAGCGGCCGCCCCGGCTGAAACCGCGAAAGACGCTGCTCCCGCCGCTCCTGCAACAGCCCCGGCCGCAGCCAGCACGACGGCTCCGGCAGTTGCCGCTGCCACAACAGCAGGCGTTGTCTTCCCAAGTGCTGTCTCACCGCAGTATGCCAAGCTCAGCGCTGGTAAAGCCCGCATGAAAACATGCCTTGACCAGTACAACACCAACAAAACGGGCACAGGAAACGGCAATCTGAAGTGGATTCAGAAAGGTGGCGGCTATTACAGCCAGTGCAACACCCGTCTGAAAGCAGGCTAATATCTTTGTCAGGAGCGCCTTCTCTGGCGCTCCTTCTTTTTTCAGAATATCTTGTAACGACTATAAATCGCTTTACCGCTCTCTAAGCTTTTCGGAGTTAGGGCATGATCCAGTCTACTGGGGCACTGCGATTTGGATGACCGGAAGGAGCGATATTGAGTTTTTTTCGTATCTGGTTGCGACTGTAAGCAACTCCTTGAGGTGAGCCCAGAAGGTTCTCAACGAGATGCCGACATTGATAAGCTCGTTTTGGGTAGGAGACTGGTGTATCATGGCATTCCGCAGGAATGGTGGGAAGGCTGTCGAGTATGGCTTGCGCCAGAGCCAAGCGCCTTTTCATGTCCTTCTGCTATCAGGTAGACTTTCGTACCATACCTGCTGCGAGAACGGCCAAGAGCTTCACGATGGTCTTCCTCTTCGAAAGAAGCCCTTTTTTTGGCTCGCGCCGCTTTGTGGTGAGCCCTGATGTTTGTGCTATCCAGAAAAGTCATACCGAGTGCTGCTCCCTGTTGGTTCTGAACTCGTTCGAACAGGAGTTCCCACACGCCCCCAGTTTACCCCATCGGATGAAAAATTGTGCCGTCCATAACCAAGGACCTACTTCCGTGAGAATGCTTCGCTATTTCGCGCCGTTCTTATGACACCAGAAGGTAGGTCGCTGCTATCCGTGTGCCACAGATCATGAGGCAGCGTCTTGCTCCTCGGGCGAATTACATTAATCAGAGAGAGTTTTCCAGATCACCCATGTCTCGTCCGTAAAAGTGCCTGTTCCGTCCCTTTCTCCCATCCCTATAACATTGGAAGAATTTCAAGATCTAACGGACTCTAACATGGTCCAATCATGCATCTACTATAGCGGATTAAAAACAGCTAATACAAGTAAAAACATAATTCCACTGTCGGAATGGTCAAGCTATCTAAGGTCAAACAGGGTTTATGTTTTATATCGCGCGATTTGTGGAGTGGTTTTTTATGTAGGTTACGTCAGCAGAAGGCCGGTCCAAGATTACGAACGCTGCGTCTCAACACTTGTTGCATTGTCCATGATCTTAGAAAGGTAAGTAACATGCTCATGCAAATGCCTTCCAGATTTTTGTCTAGTAACTTAGATTTCAGAAAATATTGGATGTTATATAATAAAAACCATTCTTAACAAATAAATTATAAATAAAAAACACCTTATTTGTTTATGTGGTTGCCTATAAGGCCTGTTCGCCACTTTCTTGAGTTCGGATCCGGATTATCTGTTCCAGTTCACTCACAAAAATTTTTCCATCTCCAATTTTTCCAGTATGAGCTGATGCTAAAATAGCTTCAATAACAGCATCAGCAATAGAGTCAGAGACTGCAATTTCTATTTTGATCTTCGGTAGAAAACTAATCCGATACTCTGCTCCACGATAAATTTCTGTCTGCCCTTTCTGCCGCCCAAAACCTTTTACTTCGGAGACTGTAAGCCCTTGAATACCAAGTGGGGCAAGAGCTTCTCGGACGTCATCAAGCTTGAAGGGCTTTATAATCGCGGTCACTAGCTTCATGAGATCCCAATCCTTGTCTTTTTTGCTGAATGAAGAGCATGAAGGATAGCCAGCATTCAGTCTCCGTATATTCTGTCTATCTCCAAACATGCCAGATTATTGGCTGATTGACGAGCCTTCCTCTCTAGTCTTTCTGCTGGGCTGGGATAAAAGAAGGAAGGTTGTTGCTCGTGGCCAGTTCCCTGGCGTTTATCTGCGGGCTCTGTTTGTAAGGACTAACGTCATGACTGCCTCCTCTGCGTCTGTTGTTCATACTGCGTTCACATCTTCGCATCCTTCCCTCCCGAATGTTGATGTGTGCATTATTGGAGCCGGACCTGTAGGGGGATCTCTGGCGTGTCGCCTGGCAGTTGCAGGCATCCGTGTCGCGATTGTTGATCGCGCTGACCTGCCGCCTATGGAGCATCCTGATTTTGATGGTCGCGCTTACGCAATTGCAGCGGGACCAAAAAAATTGCTGGAAGACGCCGGTATCTGGGATGCCTTGCCCCTTCCTGCAGGCCCGATTGAAGATATTCTTGTAACAGATGGTCGTCCGGGTGAGCCTGCCTCGTCTTTGTTTCTCGAGTTCACGCGGGAAGATGCACATCAACCTTTCGGCTGGATGGTTGAAGCGCGAGCTTTGCGTGTGGCTTTGAACGCGCAACTTCATACGACGCCAAATATTACGGTACTGGCTCCAGCAGAAGCTAAAGTCGTTAGAAAGGCAGAGGGAGCTGATATTCACCTGAAGGATGGACGCTCATTTAAAGCGTCTTTGGTCGTCGCTGCAGATGGTCGTAAAAGCCGTTTGCGTTCTGAAGCTGGTATTCCTTTGACGAAACTATCTTATGGTCAAACAGCTATTGTATGCGCAATTGCTCATGAATTTCCCCATGATAACGGTGCCTTGGAGCATTTTCTCCCAGCGGGGCCATTTGCGCAATTGCCAATGGCCGGCACTGACGAACATCCTTACCTGTCGGCAATTGTCTGGAGCGACAAAGATGCTTTGGCTCAGCGTTTTGCAGAGTTGCCGGATGATCTGTTTGCGCGGGAAGTCGAACGCCGTATGGGGAGTAATCGGCTTGGTAAAGTGACCCCTGTCGGGCGTCGTTGGGTTTATCCGCTCTCTGCTCAATACGCTCAGCGTTATACAGATACGCGATTGCTCCTCGTTGGGGATGCCGCCCATGGCATTCACCCGATTGCGGGGCAGGGGCTTAATCTAGGCTTTAGAGATATTATTGCCCTTAGCGATATTTTGCTGGCGGCCCATGCCAAAGGGGAAGATCTTGGAGCGCCAGCTCTGCTGGCACGATATCAGGCGCGGTGTCGTCCTGCGAATATGCTGATGCTTGCAGCGACGGATGCTCTGGATAGGTTGTTTAGCAACGATAACCCAGTAATTCGCCTGGCTCGTGATATGGGAATTGCAGGTGTGCATCGTCTTCCTCGGTTAAGAAAGGCGTTTGTGAAGCACGCCATGGGTCTGTAATTCGGACCAGGAATGACAGAAGTCTGTTGCTGTAGAAAAGGACCGGCGTATGAACTGGCCGCATGGATCTTCTATTCTTTCAAGCCACTTTGACGAATTTAGTCAGTGTTCGTCAAAGCTGGCTCTCCTGTGGCAGGAGATGGTGGAGCAGGCATGTGTATGTCATGATCCGCTGGTAAGAGGTCTGCTCGCAACTGGAATACGAAGCCATACAGATTTTGCTTCCGCTCTGGCGGCTTTACTGGGGCGAAAGCTGGGTGACCGGTCCGTTGCTGCGGACGCTCTCGCTGAACTGGTTAAAGAAAGTTTTGACGCGCAACCAGAGATCGTTTGTGCGGCGGCAGCTGATATGGTGGCTATTCGTGAGCGAGACCCGGCCTGTCCGGATTATGTGACGCCGTTTTTGTTCTTTAAAGGTTTCCATGCTGTTCAGAGCTATCGGGTTGCGCATTGGCTCTGGCGTGCCGGGCGACGGCATTTAGCTTTACATTTGCAAAGTCGGGGGTCTGAGCTTTTTGGTGTCGATATTCACCCTGCAGCTCGCCTTGGGCGTCGAATTCTTTTCGACCATGGTACCGGAATTGTAGTTGGGGAAACGTCCATTATTGAGGATGACGTTTCCATCCTGCAGGAAGTGACTCTGGGTGGGACGGGCAAGCATTCTGGAGATCGGCACCCAAAAGTGCGAAGAGGGGTTTTGATTGGTGCCGGCGCAAAGGTTTTGGGAAATATTGAAGTTGGGGAAGGGGCCAAAATTGGAGCCGGCTCGATTGTTTTAGAAGCGGTGCCTCCCTTCACAACCGTGGTCGGCAATCCTGCCCGCAAGGTTGGAACACGTCATTCTGGCATGCCAGCTTTAAGTATGGACCAGATGCTTCCACCGATTGACTACATTATCTAAGTAAAAAATCCCCCGCATTGTGAGTAATGCGGGGGATTTTGTTTTAAGCCTTTTTGATATGAAGTGGCAGCATTGGCACTTCATCGCCATCCAGAATAAATTGTCTGACACCCTCCTGTTTCGCAGTTTCCCGGAAACCGGCGCGCAGATACACCTCGCGACAAGGGGTATTATCAGGTGTTTCCTTAATCGTCGCTGTGATATCGGTTTCGCCTGAGCGAGCAGAGCGCAGAAGTTTGACAGCTTCTGCAACAACAAATTCTTCTACTTCCATCCCCAGAACGCGGCAGCTCATGACATACTGCGTAATTTCCGTGCCCTTTAAGTAAAGAACACCTACAAGACCATATTCGGTGAATTTGTCCTTGACCTTAAACGCAAGAATTTTACCGCCAGCTTTAAGGAAATCAGCAATGTTTTCAAATGACCAGCGTTGGCCATTTGTATTGAACTGATTGGTTTTGTTCGTCAGTTCCAATGTGCGACCAAATTCTGGCTGATTTGTGCTGGTAATATTTATAAATGAGACTTCGCAGTTGAGAGAGGCAAGGAACTCGGACCTGTCCATGGTGGAGCGGGTTTCTTCACGCTCAATTTGCCCACGTATCATTTCCTCACGCTTGCCTGACTCTTCTGTCATCCGTGCAATCTGAGTCTCAGCGGACCAGAGAAGAATACGGCGCGTCAGATAAGGATTGCCGCCGATAACTCTGACATCCGGCAGAGCAGACGCAACAGCAGCTCGCTCCACAGGGTTATCATCAACAAAAACCACGCTTTTGGGCTTGATGTTAAACTCTTTGCAGATTTCAGAAATATTCTGAGCTTTAGGCGTCCAGTTGATTTTTACAGATGAGAAATCATCCAGAGAAATCAGCTTGGGCTCAATGACGTCGTCCCATCTGGTTTTGACGTAATCATAATCATTTTTGGAGCAGATTGCGACAAGGATGCCGCGTGCCCGAAGATAATGAATAGCTTCCCAAAGTCCGAGAGGCCAGCCATCAGTCCGCGGCCAGGGCTGGGCTTCCGGGCGATAATGTTCGGCAATCTGACCCCGCCATAGTGTGTTATCAAGGTCAAATACAACAGCTTTCACCTGGTCTACCTGTTTTGTGGTGCGATATGCGGTGACCATCTGACGAAAAATGGCGTCAAGAAAAGCATCTTTTTTGACAGGATATACTGTTTCCAGAGGAGGGATGGGTTCATTCCTTGCGATGGAACCAAAGTCATCCCAGTCTTGATAAGTAACAGCACCATGAGAATAGAAATAAACGAGGTCATCAAGAATATAACGCTTACCAATTGTTGATGCGACAGCATCAATGTTCAATAGATAGGCATTTTTATAGCTTGCGACTTTTTCGTTGAGGTAGTCATTTAGTCTTTGAACAATGGTCGTCAGATCGTTATTGCTACCGCGTTCGTACATGCTGGATGCGGTGCTCATTTGCGGCACAATAAAATTGGAGACGAAAGTGAGCAGGCCATGCCGTTCATTATAAATCATGGCAGAGGACAGCATGGCATCAATGACGCTATAGGCGTCCTGAAGGATGGTCTTGGTAAAACCTTCTTCGTTAAAGCGAAAACCCCAGATGACGCGATCACTCAGTACGGAGCGTAATGGGATTTGCAGGTACTGAAAATCATAATCTGATGTCGGAGATGGAGGCGCCTCAGGAAGAACGCTGACGAAGTTATAGGGAATGTAGTCAAATTTTGTTTCAGGATGACGCGCCTGAAGCTGCTCATGGTAAAGAGCCGTGAGGCAGGAGCCAACCAATAATACTTTTTCTATTTTTACAGGCGTTACTTCAAGATCAGGTGGGAACAGGAAGTCTGCATCGGACAGGCCTTGAGGTGTTATTAAAGAATTAGGCGTAGGATGAATATCAACGGGCTGCTCGGCCTGCTTTATAGTGGGAGAAACGGGAACCTCAGAGGCGAGGCTGGACCGTTGTTTGAGAATGAAGCGTGTGTCTGGGTTGGCAGGATGTTCTAAAATGATGGTTAGAAGCCCATCTGGATCTTTAAAGGCTTCTATCGAACGCCACATGATCTCGCCGACTTCATTCAAAAGCAAAAGACGGTAATTTTCTATCCGCCAGGACCGCTCGTTAGGATGGGAATATCCTTTGATCTCTCCTGAAGGACTGAGGACCAATTGATCAGATATTGGAGAGCCGTTGGTCGGTCCAAAAATCCAGCAAAAATCAGTAACTGGGGGGGAGACAACTGCGGGTTTCCCCTGAAAGTGTTTTGTTGCGATCATTGTTCAACCTACGACGTGAAGACTTGTGCGATGCTTAGCGAATAGAAAAGTGGGTTAATGGGTTTGTTGAAGCAATTTAAGAATTTTATCTGAAAGAGCTTTATAAACAGGTCGATCGAAGTGCGCTCCTCCAAACATTCCATCTTTTGCTAAGTCACCTTCTGTTTTCAGAACATCATTAATATCAATATAATCGAAGCCATATTTCGTTGCGAGGGGGCGTACCAAGGCGTTGACTTCACCAAAGAATTCCAGAAGCCTATGATCACGTCCCACCGATTGGTTAAGACCAATGATAATGACGCGTTTCTGCGCGTTCAGGAGACGATTAAACATATATCGCAGATCACGCAGGAAGAGATCTTTCTGAAAGCCGCCTAAGAAAGAGAATTCGTCTCTAAAGAAATCCCACTGCTCTTCTGAAACTCCTTCCACACCGAACTTGAGCAGTTCATCATAAGTTACAGCGGTGTAATCGAACTTGTCTTTTGGCCCTCCTGGAAGATGGTAGGGAAGACCAAAGTGGCCCATAGGAATGATCATGCCCGTCGTTTTGGATTGATAAAGTCCGTGGAAAGATTCCTGTGAGAAAGAGAAGACATAAACATCAGAGGTTTCAGCAAGAACATCCGTCTCAAAACGATTAGGCGGAATGCCAGGAAGGCGGGCAACAATTTCGCGGTTTCGTTCGTCCTTCATGTCTTTGCAAAGGGAAACAAAACGGGGTGAAGCAATAATTTCCCACCCTTCGTAAGCATAATTCAGTTCTTCCAAGGTATTGACCTTGGTACGAAGGAAATTGGATGTCATCATCATATCGCAGGCGCCGCGAATACAAACCTGCAGCCGCTTGCTGCTTGACTGGTCGTCGGACGAGCTTTTGTCGACATCATCAACAACCTGGATCCAGTCTACCACTGGTGTCTCCAAGTTTGAGCCCACTTTGCCCTGGATTGGAACATGACGTTCTCCCAGTTTCCTCCATACAAATTGCTCCACGCCCATATTCATGGTTCGGCATGAAAAAAGGAAATGGAGAAACTCATTTTTCCTGGAGAGGTAAAAGCCGCAGATACCGTAATTTCCGTAAGCATCAGCGACTTTTACGTAGCCTACATCTGTGTCGAAATCTGCTTCAACTTCTTCCAGAAAGCGAAGGCGTGCTTCCTCGATATCTTCCGGCCAGCGATTTTTTGTAAAATTTAGCTGATTGGTTCGGTTAACCAGGTCATGAATGCGTGGAAATTCAGCATCCACGTCAGCATGGAAGCTGACACGAATATCGCTTTTTCGCAGGAAGGCTTCGTTGTCACCCCCACTGGCCGACATATCATTTTGTTTTGTTTCAAGTACTTGATAGCGTTTGAGGCGGCTTAGATCTGGGTCAGGCTTGCCAATCAGTCTGGGATCATCAAGCAGGGCGTCAATAATATCAGGCTCCGCAACATTGAGCTTAGGAACAAAGTGCTTGGCTTCATTAAGATTTGTAACATTATCATCAATAAAAAGGACTGTTTCAGGACGCAGTTGAATTTTTTCGATAATATCCTGAATGAGCGGTCCTTTTGGAGCCCAGGCAATCCGGGGGAACACGAAATCATCCCAAACTCCAAGTTGCTCAAGGCGTTTTTTTGTATCTTCAAAAGTATTGCGTGAACAAATGGCGTTCACAATACCTCTACTATTAAGGGTCTTAACAATATCAATAGTCTTCTGGACTGGTATAATTTCACCTTCTGACAAAGTACCTTTCCAGAACGTATCGTCAAGATCCCAGATAACAAGACGAATACCTTCAGGTTTTTCGGCTTTTTTTCCAGTGGTCTGAGGAGCAGATGATGGCTCTTTTGCCTCAATAACGGTATTAATATCTGCTTTTGAAGCGCTCAGACCGAAGAAAACATTCCAGAGAGGATCTTGTTGAGGATAGCTAATGAAAGTCAGGGTATCCCCTGAGTCAATTGCCTGCTCAAACCGCCACATGCAATGACCGTCTGTCGCGTGAATTTCAAGAATGTCGTCCTTCAGCGTCCAGGAATGTTCATTCGGGTGCTCATATCCCTTAATCAGGCCATTAGTGCCAAATCGCAAAGATGTCGTAATAGGAGGAAGGTTAAGGGGACCCCATGTCCATTCCACGTCTTCTAAAAACGTTTTGGGAGAAGCAAGTGAATCTGACATCTTATTCCTCTGAGGCAATTGACCGAGCTAAAAAAACAAATCAGAGCATATTCTAAATTATAAGCTCAGGTCTATCCAGCATTAAAGATTCAGAACAAGTGATGTTAATTAAATCCATACGCATGCTGAGGCGTGGACTAATTATACATAAACTAGATACTAGAATATTATTTTATAGTGAAATTTCGGTTCGTGCATGGGCCAATTCATTAGGTTCAAAATAAAAAAGGTGGATGTGCTACCAAAGCACATCCACCTTTTGTTGTCTGGTGTTTAGAACTCTAAAAAATAACTAGATGTTACTCTTAGAAGTCCATACCACCCATACCACCCATGTCAGGGCCGCCAGCCGGAGCGGCTTTCTTTTCAGGGCGTTCTGCAACCATGGCTTCCGTCGTGATCAGCAGGCCTGCAACAGAGGCTGCATCCTGCAGAGCCGTGCGGACAACCTTGGTCGGGTCGATAATACCGGCGTCAACCAGGTTCTTGTATTCGCCAGCCTGTGCATCGAAGCCGAAAGCGTAGTCTTCGGATTCCAGCACTTTGTTGGCGATAACCGCACCATCTTCACCAGCATTGTGAGCGATCTGGCGCAGCGGGGCCTGCAGAGCCTTGCGGATGATGTCGCCACCAACGCGCTGATCGTCGTTATGATAGTGCAGGTGAGCCAGCTTTGCAGAAGCGCGGGCCAGAGCCGTGCCGCCACCCGGAACGATGCCTTCTTCAACGGCAGCGCGGGTTGCGTGCAGAGCGTCGTCAACGCGGTCCTTGCGTTCCTTCACTTCGATTTCCGTGGAGCCGCCAACGCGGATCACGGCAACGCCGCCAGCCAGTTTGGCCAGACGTTCCTGCAGCTTTTCACGGTCGTAGTCAGAGGTGGTTTCCTCAATCTGCGCACGGATCTGCTTGCAACGGCCTTTGATTTCGTCGGTCTTGCCAGCGCCATCAACGATCGTCGTGTTTTCTTTGTCGATACGGACTTTTTTGGCCGTGCCGAGCATGGGCAGCGTGACGGTTTCCAGCTTGATGCCGAGGTCTTCGCTGATGACCTGACCACCGGTCAGGATTGCGATATCTTCCAGCATGGCTTTACGACGGTCACCAAAGCCCGGAGCCTTAACAGCAGCAATTTTCAGGCCACCGCGCAGCTTGTTGACAACCAGCGTTGCCAGAGCTTCACCGTCCACGTCTTCTGCAATGATCAGAAGCGGGCGGCCGGACTGCACAACGGCTTCAAGCAGCGGCAGAATCGGCTGAAGAGAAGACAGCTTCTTTTCATGGATCAGGATGTAGGGGTTTTCCAGATCGGCCGTCATCTTCTCCGTGTTGGTCACGAAGTAGGGGGAGATGTAGCCACGGTCGAACTGCATGCCTTCAACCACGTCCAGTTCCGTCTGGAAGTGCTTGGCTTCTTCAACCGTGATAACGCCTTCGGAGCCAACTTTCTGCATGGCTTCGGAGATCATCTCGCCGATTTCGGCTTCACCGTTCGCGGAGATCGTGCCGACCTGAGCGGTTTCCGCCGGGGTGGTGATCTTCTTGGTGTTCTTCTTCAGTTCCTCAACAACGGCATGAACGGCCTTGTCGATCCCGCGCT